>JACSZP010002806.1:2655-13080 GCA_016161895.1 Pinna nobilis | reverse complement strand
CTGTCTATGTGCCCATTAAATAGATTTCGTGATGTCAATGGCAATTGTATAGGTGAGTGTAGCTGTTTGTATTCATTTAAAATATTTTTCTTCTTTTGTTATTGTGTCTATTTTTGAAACTTATTTGAATTGAAGGATACAATACTACTCTTAGATGCATTCTCATTTCATATTATATTGTCCGATAGAATAAATTATATGTCTTCAAATACAGGCATCTCGGAAACTTTGAAAACTATCGGTTATTTATTACGCTAAATGTATTTTGCACAGCGTTCAATTACTCTAAGGCACTCTGAATATTTTTGTTCTGCTCTCAGCAACTTAAGATATGGTTCCGCTTATTTGCAATAACAGCTAACTTTAAAGTTTTGCCATTCAGACAAAATATATATTTCCCATGTCAAATTTTGTGAAATAACTAAATCGTACCCTAAAGAATGTACAAGATGTATCTATTTATAGATTATAAATGACGATTATATCTATTCATAAAGCATAACGATTATACCTGAGAAATACATGTTTAGGTAGGATGCACAATACATGAAATTTGAATAAAGACTACATATATATCAAATGCGTTTAGTTATATCATATATTATTTGATTTGATTAATTAAGCTTCGATAAAAAATACTGTCCATCCATGGTTGTTTTGCCCAAGTAAGCATTGAACCAATCTCAAAACTGATCAACATCTATATCATAATGACTGATATATCATCAGAGGACAAAATTGTAATAGGATTCATAACATTTTACAGAGTGTCCACCTGGTTTCTACGGCTGGAATTGTTCAACAGCATGTCCAAATGGACTACACGGCTTCGGATGTAAACATCGTTGTACCTGTGCGGGCTGTGATCCACTTTCTTATTGTCCATCAACTTCTACTGAAGGTATCATGGTATTTCACTCACAAACTATCATTTCTCATGTATACGCACAGGTAAACATATCTACATAGGCATTCTTAGTATATTACAAAAATACTAGTAGATGGACGTACGTAAAGAGGAATTTATTGGATTCTTTTTGTTAAATCTATATTTCGTAAAATATAAGTAGATCTTATTCTGTACACACACCACAATATTTGAAATGTTTGGACACTTGGGTGCTAAATGACAAATAAATTGTGCGACACCTTACTTTTTAGATTAAAGACCGATGGAAAAGCATGAACCCGAGTGTAAATAAGATAAAAGATTATAATCGTCTATTCTTTTTCAAATATCTCTGGATACTTGTATGTGAAGACAATGATTCGCAAATTGAATTTACACAGATATTTACATTGATTTCATTGAAAAATGCTGAAAATTTTAAAATTCCCACGCCAATAAAGCCAATAACAGATTTGTGCCTAGTTTTAAAAGGGGTATACTGGTAATCCGTGGCTAAACTGTTTTCTTGAGATATGTATTTATTGATTTATTTTTCATTGATTGATTAGTTTACAAAATGATTTCTATTCTTATAAATTGATTTATTTATTTTATCAAATTCTATTCATATTAATTAATTAACTATTTTTTTTTATCTAATTTTTTAATTGATGTTTTTATTTATATTCAATTCTAGAATCCCACAAAGTGAACTGCTTTCATTATTTATTTATTTATTTATCTATTTATTTATTTATTTGTTTATTTATTTATTTATTTATTTATTTATTTATTTATTTAATTTCAATTCTAGAATCCCAAAAAGTGAACTACTTTTATTATTTATTTACTTATTTATTTATATATTAATTAATTAATTAATTAATTTATTTATATACAATTCTAGAATCCCAAAAAGTTAACTGCTTTTATACAATTATTTCTTCTCAGAATCAAACACACATGCCTCTAACTTTGACCTTTTTTGCTTATTCTTTCTGCAACTGGTCTATCGTCTGGTTAATCCAGTAGTCGGTATTTGTGCAGCTTTTTATTTTGTATTATAGACTATGGACTAGCAAATACGACACATACTACTATGGTACATAACTCTGGAAAAAACAACAACAAACTCGTTAATTGAAGACATATGTTTTGTACAGATGTCCTATTAAACTTATCTCATTTATGCATTTTCCCCCAAAAGTATCTGTTTTAATTAGATTCAATTCCTTTATTTCTTATTGATTTAAGCACTTAAACCTGACAGTACATGTATCATGTTCATTTTTGTTTTGCTATATTCAGCCGACCGGATAACAACATCGCCATTTTCCAAAGATGTCACATCAAATATCTTTCAAACTGATGTTCACTTGATACTGCTCATTGTCATTCTGCTCATCGTTGCGGGTAACTTAGCTGTATCTGTGTTTAAGCGATGTACGTCTCAAAAATATTTAACAGGTAAATTGTGAAACTACCACCTATATTACCTAACTGTATTATTTTGGAATTGTAACGAAATATTGACATGTGTAACCATTTGCTAAGGGAAATTGAAAATGAATTCCTGGACATGTCGGCTAGGTGCAAAGAAATTGAATTCTGATTGAAAAATATAACTAATTATTGTTGATACAATACTTCAAAATCGACTTTGATTATCCCTTGTACTTCAGGTATAAAAGTGTCTCATATGTTTCTCTTAATCTATGTTGTAAAGTGCTTATCAGGTTAGGGTAGAATAGTGTAGGGAAAGTTCATTACCGCGCATAAAAATCCTCGCACAATAATCTGGATTTGTAGCTACTGAATACATATATTATCCATGGACATCTTGTTCTTGGTCCTAGTAAACTACATGATACCAAATAGTATTAACTTTATATGGTTTATTACCTTACATTTTAATTGTTTGTTTCCCTATACTTTTTGTCTAGACCAGGTCATGAAGAAAAAGCGAAAAGAGGATCAACCAACCTAGGTGGTAAGTTCCTACCATGATTCTATTATTTTATATTTCCCTCCTCTTCTAATGATAATAATAAATATAGCAATAATTATAATAATAATTGTCAATGGATAAAAATTATAAAAATGAATAATAACAATTATGAAAAAAAATGTTGATATCAATTAAACAAATTTACCTTCTACTAAATCTGTGTTATTTACGTCAATCCTTATTTCGATAGAAAAGTTAAACCTCTTTAATTTGGTAGTGTTTTTTTCTTTACATAACATGTTTTTGTTTTTTTTACGTAACACAGATGATTATGACACTATTGTAAAGTCGTTCTTGCTGTTTGCAAATGATGTACGAATGACCCGTTATGTTTTTCATTTCAGGGACAGTTGCAGAAACTGATATGAACCAAGGAGCATATGGATCTCCAATAATTCCAACTGAGGGACCGGAATTTAGAATCCACACGGAATCAAACTAAATATGCTGGAAACTTCTATCGCCGTATGATTGAGTAGTGTAATTGGATGAAGAAATTCAAGACAGTGAATCAACAATGTACTTAATAATATTTTGGTACAAATTGTTTGATGTCATTTATTAGATTTCTAGGTACTATGATTAAGAGATTAGTATGTACATGTATTTGAACATGATATATTATGCATTCCATCGATATTTTCTGTAATTCACCACGTCAATTAGCAACATGTGTGGGTAAGCAGAAATAAGAAATGCTCTTTTTTTGTTTTAAATGTAGATGTGTCCGGGTAGTATGTATTGTTTTTTTGCGTTTAAGTTGGTGTTGTTATTGAGGTTATCACCACGAAAATGTAAAGTCGCCAGCACAAATTAGTTGATCGATATGGCTGAACTGTAAAACAGATCACGAGGTATATGTTCCTCTTGTCACATACCTAATTATGTCCCTTTTCTCGTTGATGAACATCACCGATTGTGACTTGTTCCCGTATTCAAAGGTACTGTAAATTCGGTTTTATTCGCGAGAATTTTGTTTTCGCGTAATTACGCGAGAGCACATGCTCGCGAAAATGAATATCTCGCTTTATATACAAACTTTTAATAAATTGCTCTATACAACATTAACTTTAAATACTTAACAAGCAAACAGGCAAAATTATAGCGTCGCCAATAATTGCATAGCTACTGATTCGCCAAAATAAAGTTCCGCGAAAATTTTCGGATTTACAGAATATGACACGACGGGTGCCGCGTGCGGAGCAGGAGTTGCTTACTCTTCCAGAGCACTTTAACTCTTTAACGTTTCTCGTTTTTCTGTGGGATTCGTGTTGCTATTTGATCGGCTTTGCAAGCTTTGTTTTATGGATTGCTGTTTTGGGTGTTGCTTCTTTTATTTTGATCATAATGTTGTCTTTTTCTTGATTTTCTCATATATGATTATATTTCAGTACTGAGAGACATCGATTTTCTGCTTAAAGTATGCTTGTTTACAGTCAATTGTATATGATGAGTATAAATAATATGATTAGACATTTAATTCAGGACTTTAAACGGTATTCCAGGCATATCTAATCTTTATTAAATGTTGCAAACTTAAGTAAACTGTTTTAGCAGTATTACATGTACTATTTAATTCATCAGAAATGCAAATTCAAGACTTATGCATATTTATTTTCCTGATTTTCACATATTCTAATCATATCGTGGCATATTGCGTTCTTGGCAAGTGAACTTGTATAGACAAGTTTATTTGGCGGAATTCGGGAATTACCTAAAAAATTGAACTTTTTTGAAAGACTTAATTCGCTACTCCAACAACACAGCATGTAGCAATCATTTGCATCTCCATCCATTTAATTAATGCTAGAATCATTGTGGAATATGAGGCTTTCTTTAATGTGTGTCTCAAAACTATGGGTTGTCATCTTTAGTATTGGGGAGAATTTAAGGGTTACCTCAGCTGTACCTTGAGGACCGGTTTGATCCTTGCTGTACCAAGGGCAACTTGTGGGCCTATCCCTAGGGGTATTATACCCAGACAGTTGGTTTTACCAGGGGAGGCAGTATAGAGCCAGGGCTCGAGTTAAAATTTGTATTCCTCTTCATCCGTGACATCCAGTCTTGTTAGGGGGTTCAAAGAGTTGTGGTCCCAGCACAGTAACCTGTGTGGGCGCTATCGTGCCAGGATATATCGTTTGTTATACCGGAGGAATGTAAAGAGCTCATCTGTAATCAGCTTTATTAAAAGTATTAATTGCGTCATAGTTGTCATGTCTGGAAATAAGGACATTTATCACCATGTCTGTACCTTCGTGACCGACTGGTTTGCATTTTCGACTTCGAATCGAAGGGTTCCATTTCCGCAGCGTCCCTCTGTTGGCCGTCCCTGTCTTTCGGATGAGACAGTAAAAACCGAGGTCCAATGTCACAGTAGTTGAAGTAAATGAACGTAAAAGAACCCTACCTGCTCTACGACCAGGGGTGCCGAGCAAAGGCAAAATTTGTTGCCCGTCACCGGCACACGGTGACGTTTCCACATGAGTGAAATATTATTAAGTGGAACAGTAAACACAAATACAACAACATCAACATCACCATATTTTGATAAATGCTTCTAATTGTATTGCAAGCGCGATTACTCTAGCTTCCTTAATTAAATGTATCAAATTTATTGCACAATAAACTCAAGCTCCTTTAGGATACAGGCTTATACATTAAGTCAACGAAGCAGCCATCTTTGAAATTTATTCCAATCCACCATTCCTTGAAACAGATGCTTGCTGTGTTTTGTTTTTACTCTGTGGTTTCAGTTACAGAATCTAACGAGACTATTTGAAAAGAACTTTGAATAAAGATTTCGTTACTATTTGACTCCCTGCGTTTAAGGCCTTGAATTTGTGTACGCACGTAACAGTGGACTATCTCATGTGTAGAGTCATTTTAGGTGGAATGACTAGGACTATATAATCATTTTCAGTTTCAGTTTGTTTGTTTTGTTTGTTTGTTTATTGCTTAATGCTACACTCGACAATCTTTTAGTCATATGAAGTTTGTATTGGTGGTGGAGAGAGCCCGGTTACAAATGTACCCGGAAAGACACCACCAGCAATCTGCAAGGAAACTGGGAAGCCCTCTCACATAATCAGTGTAGGTTCCAGCGAGGCTTGAACGCGAGCTGACAAGAGGTGAGACACTGAGTATTCGATGGTTGGTTGTATTGTTGTTTCATGACCACTCAAGAATATTTCACTCATACGGAGACGTCACAATGTGCCGCGGAAGGGCGACAATGTTTTACCTATGTTCGGCACTCATGGCCGTAGAGCAGAGAGGGTTCTTTAACATACCAACACCTACTGTGGTTAGGTAGGAGGCCTAAGGCCTACTAAGGCTAGTCTAAGCCTAGAAGTAGGTAGGACTTCGGTATTTGCTGTATCATCCGAAAGACAGGGACAGCCAACCAAGGAGTGGCGCTGTGCAGATTCGAAATCGAACACGGTAACTACTCGACAACGGAGGCCCCGACTGAGAGTTTTACAGCGCAATGCTCTAACCATTCAGCCACATATGCCCCCATTTTCAGTGTTATTTTTGCTTTGCAATGGGTGTCAACACCTTTGTTGTGCCATATATATGGCTATCGTTAGCAGGTACATGTACCTTGCAGATTTTAGTCTTGGGGTAATGGTAAATTATTTCTATAATGTATGGCTGAAAGCCTCAGACCCAAAAAGGTATTAGTTGAGGAGTAGCCAGACAAAATCTCAGTTCAGTAAAAGAAGTCAAGATGAAGTTGACCTGTGGGTCGCTTTTTCTTCATTTCTGATTGTTAGTTTTGTTTTATTTCTCAAATGTATGGCATTATCGTCCTTGTTTTTCGTTAAATTGCATATTTTCTTTTACAAAAGAGATGTTATGTCGCGGGAGCGTTATGCCTGAAGGTGAAAAAACGTTTGGAAGGTGGGCAGATATTCGTGTCAACCCAAAACAAAGACATCAATTGTTTTATTATGACAAAGATGATGAAATTAATACAATGTCAATTGTAGTTTTGTTTATTCAAATGCACTCATTAGGAGGAAGAAATTCCCAAGCATCTTGTTAAAAGTTTCATGGTCAAATCTCATGATAATTCCTGAGGTTGTTCTGTTTCGAACTGGAATTGTCTTAAGGAATAAACAGTCCCGGCAATTACACGCTTTGTACTTCTCTTGTCATTCGAAAGTACTTGTCTTTCTCTTCTGTGGGTTCACATTATTGACAACACGAAGCAGAACAGTGAGGCCGCGAGAGGGTAACATATACCGACCTGGAGGGTGACTTATATGTTTGAGTGCAACATAAAGAACGTTTTCGATCACATCATACGATTTTGACTAACCAGATGTAGGGATATATACCAGAGGTATGTGTAATGATAAAATTTGTCCCATTATGTTTTTTTTTTCGATTTAACTGGATTGTTTTAACATCTTTGCATTACTGACGTATTTTCGGTCTTGTAACCGCAGATTGTGAAATAAACATCTCGTACATGCGTAGAAGGTGTGCTATATAACGATCAATGAGGGAGATTTCCAGTCTATTTTATGTGTTCATCTCAACAATCTACAAGACGGTCATGAGACTTACAAGAAAGTTGAAAGATACATTTATTAACGTCATTGCAGCATAAACATGAAAAGGTAAATGTAACGAACAGTGATGTCATAAGTCCTATAAGGAATGTAAAATAAAGTGTAGGGCAGACACGGACCACTGAATACACCCAGAGTAGATCATAACCTGAAAATAAAGAGTAGGGCAGACACGGAGAACTGGATATTCCCATAATTTGTCATAACATGAAAATAATAAGTGCCCACACTGAATGGCCTGGGCCCGAAATCAGCAGAAAAAACTCAAGCTCAAAATCAGTACTCAGCTCGACTTTATTTTCCTTATTTTTTAACTAATTACAGGTAAATAAATGTAAAATGGTTTTCCACATGTGAATTCATATTACATCATTAAAATATCACTTATAGTTTGCATCAAATCAGCAACCAGCAGCCAGAATTATTGAAAAATGCATGAAATATGATAATCAATATTCAATTATATGCTCAAATAGCTTTTTGGACATGATTGATTAAATGCAAAGGAGAAGCACAAAATGCTACGGATATCTGATTACCTGAGGATATTAGTTTTCATGATCCTGAATTATTTTGTGCTTTCTTTGTTTAATGTATCTTTCATAATTTATGCATAATACACGCTGATGATATAGTTGATTTTTACTTATGTGTAGCAAGACCATCACCAAACAAACTTTAACAATATTTACCCAAACGCTCAGGATGATGTGCAGAAACGTTAGCAGCTTCTGGACATGTCACTACAAAGCAAAGGTATTACCACAAATATATTGGCTGGTCGGTGTGTTGTTGCTTAACGTCCCACTCGAGTAACTTTCATTTAAATGGAGAAGCTACCAATGCCATATAATCTGTTTTCCATGCGATAAACTTGACATTATTGTCTCATCGGAAGGTGAGTGAAGCAAACTGCAGTGTTGTTTAGATTCGAACCCATGACCTCGTGGTCAGAGGGCGAATATGCCAACCTCTTAGTCATGGCGATCCAATCACAAATTTTAAGAAAAATCAATTTGAACAATCCATATTACTTCGGTTGTTGTTGTTGTTGTATTGTTGTTTCACGTGCCACTTAGGAATATTTTACTCATTCGGAGACATCACTGTGTGGCAGTGAAGGGTGACATATTTTTTTCTATGCTCGGCACTAATGGCCGTACGGCAGGAAGGGCTCTTTAACGTATCAGTACCTCCTGTGACACAGGATCTACGATTTTACTGACTCATCCGAAAGACAGGGAGGCCAACCACAGCGTGGACTATTTGATACGAAGTCGAACACGTTTACTTCTCGGCCACGGAGGCTCACATTACTTCAAGGATTCACTCTTCACTCATTTCTGTTGAAGTTACTATACTTGTGGCATGTAGTGATGATTGATATCTTGGTACCTGTATTTTTGAATTGCAATTTGCATGCAAGAAAAACATTCCTCGAAGTTTTATCTCCATTGTATATATCTTTGTCATCATGTTTTACACATATAGTTATAGTTTCTTGACAATAATTTAGTTGTAGGCTATTTTATCTTAAAAATCTTTAGAAATTGCATTTTTAATCGCCAGATTAATTCGCAGTCACCTACTGGTATTCAACCGGTAGTTTGGTTTTAGGGGAGGCTAATATTTCTTTAAATTTTTAAGTTCCTTTTAAGATGTTAGTACAGCTTTATGGTAAAAGACGAGGACATCATTTCAGAAACAACGGAAGTATGTGTTGGGTGTATACTTTCTATGAAAATATCAAATTAATAAATTTTCAGTGTCTGTTTTGTCCTTCCTTCTAGTGTACATGTTAGCCCTGTATAAGTAGTTCTTTAAGGGGAATAACTCTTTCTGAAAAATGAATATGTGTTAAACGGGATAAACTCGCCAAAACTACCAAAACACTTGTGATATTTTATAGAGTCATTAATTCAATAACTGATAACTGCCCAGTTTGTTTACATAACTTCTTCCTAAAAAAATTCCATTGTTCCATATATTTAGAATAATGTATTCATAAAGTTGTAAATCAAGATCTGAGTTTTCAAATAGATTTGCTTAACAACATCTTGAATGTGTGCAATTATGTCCTTTTTGTTGTTTTTTTTATTTGTACACTTTTATTAGATTGAAGAAAAAGGCGTATAAGCTGATCATTGATATTTTTTAATTTAAACTGCTATCTGAAATAGGTGCGTTAACTTTGCTTTCTTGAAAGAGTTCTAACAATTTAATGGACATGCTTCAAGAATCGCTTTAAAGATATTTGGCGTTGATAAAATCAATCTGAATTAATTTTAAAAAATGTAATGTTATTGAATCAGTTGGAGATTGTTTGGTGATTTTATTGTTCTCCGTAAGCAGATTTGTGATTGTCATGTTTAACAAAGTCATTGCGCCATATTCAGATGATGTGTTCATTTGTAGTTTTGGTTGAATCGTGTAAAATTCATTCATTTAATATGATTTCACGTGAATGTTAATCATATGGTATAGCTTTGTAACTCTGAAATGTTTTATCGAAAAAGTGCTTTTATATCAATAGAACTATGTTATTTGGATTAACAAAATTTAAAAAACTCAATATTAGACTTTTATTTAGCATTGTTATTTTTTCAATGTGAACGTCAATGTGCCATTGATTGATATCTATATCGGTTCTGCTTTTAACAGTACCTTTAAATTTGTGGATATAATAGGTAAACTCTACATGACATTATTTATTTAAGACGTACGAGGCATTTAAATAAGTATACGTAATTACTATCTGCATTTGTATTATGCGTGTGTTTGTTAACAACATATAAGAAATAATTTGTGGATTATATCTACCTAGGAAGTTTTTTAATAGCAGCGTATATTAGGTAATATAATTATTTTCAATTTCTACTATCATTATATTTTTTCATTGATGTATTCTTAATGATAAAGGTAGGCAGATCATTATTGCAATAATATAG
>JACSZP010002798.1:0-10200 GCA_016161895.1 Pinna nobilis | reverse complement strand
CACCCGCCGTGTCACTATATTTCAAATCCGAGAAAATGTCTAATTAGGTTATAGTCGTAATCGGTAAGAAAAGGTCGGGATAAGGTACACGTAAAAGCTATGTTATAAAAGGCCCTTGGAGACCTATACGAAGGTGGTTGTAAATGACTAGGTTACAGCTTCAATTCCAGTCATCTGGTTCTGGAACTTTAAATTGGGAACAGCATTTTCGTGTCTTAGTTGGTTCTTTACGGATATGATAAATGACGTTATCTATACATGTTAGTTCTCGACACCTTCTTGTACTTTTAGTAGTAGGAGTGTTATGTAATGCTAGGTTCTACTTAAATTGGTGAATTTGATAGTGTAAATCCTTGAGAATACTAAGGATGTGCTTAAAACTTTGTTTTTAATTTCATCAATTACCTAATTTCACATTATTAGACAAACATTAAAACAAACATTGACGTCAGTCTATCTGGGCTTTTCCTTACGGTTTTGTTCAGTTAATTAGTGTTTTAATTTCATTTAAAAAGTCGTACAAGACATTTGTTTGGCAGCTTTCGTGTGAAAAAGAAGAAATGCAGTTGAACTTGAATGGTTTTAATTTAAGTATAAATTGCCTCGAAATATATCACGATTATATCGTTTGACTGTCCGACTATCTTATTGAGAACATTATTGTTTGTTGATAGACGTCATTTGCTTGTTTTTAGCGTCGAGAATACCAGTACCCGCTATTAAAGTAAACTGTTCTTTCTTCATGCACAAGCGGAATGCCCTTGGTTAGCTCGTTAGAATTCCAGGGGTGCGGAATGAGTAGGTGCTCTGAAATTAAACACACATTAATGAATGAAATTAGCCAATGATATATCACTCTATCGATCTCAGTCGATTTGAACTCTTTCTGAAGGAATGAAAATACAAGTTAGAGTTGAAAAAGAATTAGAAGATTTCAAGGAGACTAAAAAACATTAATCAAAGATTAACGGACAGGGCGGGTGTTTTTGTAACGGCGCCAAAATGCAAATCTTTGAATATGAATCGGTAACTCCGGCAACCGAGGAAGGTGGTAACTACTCCTCCTACGAGATAGGAGATGTCCAGTTCAGATTACGACATGACTGATTGTTATACCCCTAAAAAGAGAAAGTGAAACTCTTAAGTTTTTGTTCAGGATCCCCTTGAAATACTCAAGATCATATCGAGAATCACTTAAGAATAAATTTCATAGTAAAGATGAAAACTTCATTATAGTTCCGTAATGATAAAAGTGAAACAATATTGCAAGCTAACGAGATTGATCGCTATCGGTAAAGAAAAACTGAACATACATAGAGAGTTAGAACACCGCAAGACTATGCATCCGGAAAAACAGTTTTTAATTTCACTCCGTTATGCATCTAAGTATTATTACGGCTTATTACTCTGTAAATACATGTAATTTTACCAACTTGATTTCAAAAGAAAAATGTTTCAACAGGAAGTAGAGATACTTTAGTATTTGTTTACCAGATGAGTACGAGCGCCACTAGGGCGCCATATTTAATGAATATTAATTATTAAGATAAATTACCATTAATGAAATCAAATAGAGAAGAGGGACTTAACATATATAATTGGCGTCGATCCGAATCTGTTTTTCGGTAATTCTTCAAAATATCGAAATCATCTTGCATTAAATGATCTGAAGTTCCTGATCAAAATCAAAATTGATCCTGGTATGCCTTCGATATTGGTACCAATAGAAAAGTTGTCCTGCTTTGTTTGATACGCCATCAGTTTCAGAGAAGGATGATATGGATTCAGAAGAGTCAGATCACACTGTGAAATCAACAGTAGCGAAAATTGGAATATTGATAGGTACATAGTAAATTGTATCATCTTAATGTTGACCTGTTTGACCGTCTACCATTTGAAAGCGGTGATCTCAAAGTGGCAATCTGGGCCCAGTTGTTCATCGGCTGGTTAAATCTTTACCCTCGCTTAAATTTAACCAAGGTTTGAAATAAAGCTTAAAAATAACTTCTGTTAATAACCAAGTTCACGATTAAGGTTAAATTGAAACTTTAGTTACACAATCTATCAAACTTGGTAATTTTTTCCTAACTCTGAGACTCGGTTGTATTATTTCTACAAGTCTCGATTATATTTAAACCTCTGTTAAATTTAATCAACAGTTGTACAACTGGGTTCTGATAAAGAATTATTCAAATTGTCCTCAGAAATGGACACATACATTAAATCACAACACACAGAAACATGTAAGGGAGGGAGGGAATATATGCATGTATGTTGTTATTGTACAAAGTCCCAATTAGACTGCAAAATCTTTCACTTATATGGAGATATTACCGAATGCCGGTGTAAAGTTTCAAATTGTGTTCAGTGCTCGGTATGTGCGGCTAGTAAACGTGTATTGAAGGATCTATCATGCTCCTACACCTACTGTGACATGGGCCGTAGGTTTTACTGATTCATCTGATTGTCGGAAAAAATCCACCCTCCACTATCGATCTAAAAGATATGTACTCAATAGCGGAGACCAGGCCGATCTAAGATACATATTATACTGTCTATTACTGAATTTTAATCAAAAACATCTCAAAAGTTAGCCTACGATGCATTATGTTGAAAATGTTCTAATATGTTAACGTAGATGAAAGTGACTGTGCTTCAGAAGTAAGCTAGGTTGTTTATATCCGTGATCTCTGCAGTTTTGTTTTTACTTTGAGGCATATTTCACAGAACATGTATGTCATCACTAAGAATGCATCGGTCTTATACCAAGGTTGTGTAACGCATCAAAAACTATTATTACCGCTGTGTTGATCACGATAAATAAAACATACCGAGTTTGATTTCGATGACAAAGTATTAAAGGAAATTAAATTTTTACTATAAATAAACTTTTAAAGTAAATATCGATGCGTGATGCCCTTGTTCCATTTCACTACGACCATTTTCAAGTATAATGCGCTGCGCCTTATCTGCCCAGTGCCTGTTTAGAAATTATTTCATCCTATTTCAATGCAATACTAAGGTGTCGTGCGGTGCTTTTAATGCACTTTTCCCACCACATTAACGAGCTAATCGTGTTTTTAATAATAAACCCGTTGCTTAGCATTTTGTAAACAAAATGATTGTGATGATATCATATCGTAATGCATTTTGATATGATTTTTGTGTAAATTTCCTCGTCAGTGTTAACACATTTATATTAATGCAGTCTTCCATGACAGTCTATGCGGATTGGAAAACTTTTGCTCAAAACATGACGTTGTTAACAACATCGGTTACAAACGGCAAAATATTTGTACATTTCCGCTCCTGAATAAATGTAAACTATCAAATAAAGATATAAACTGAGGCTTAATCCTTATAGATGTACGTATATTCAAATTGAAATGAGTAAAACAAGATTAAAAGTAAACTACTCAGGTGCAAACGATTCAATTTCGGCATTTTGTCCAGCAATGGTTCGCGTTACAGTCTGAGCTTGTTTTGCTGACAAAATCCTGTCTCTGATAAAAGTGTAAAGATACGAAAGGGTATCATATAATAAAAAAAAAATACAATGAATTTTTATATATGTACTTGTATGTACAAATGAAATTTGTATACAATAAACAATTA
The DNA here is from genome assembly GCA_016161895.1 of Pinna nobilis. NCBI lineage: Eukaryota > Metazoa > Mollusca > Bivalvia > Pterioida > Pinnidae > Pinna > Pinna nobilis. The sequence continues at coordinate 6,585 of JACSZP010002798.1, read as the reverse complement.
TTTTATTTCTGAAATGAGAAAAGACATGAATAATAAGACATAGAGCGACAAAAATAAAAGTAAGGCTTATTTAATCAAGACATGAATATGTATCTAGGTATTTACTGTGATGCACGATGTTTGCTTGCAATTTCGCGCACTTGTTTCTTTTGTCATATCATTGGTTTATTCATTTTTATACCATACCAAAATGGTTCGTTTGGTCGTAGGATTTCAAACAGGTACCGGATATTCCTATTATATATTCCACAACTAGGTACTGTTGCTTGTACGCCCCAACCATACAAACATCATCATGACAGGAAGTCATTGACTTTGGTGGAAATTCGGACTTTTGTGAACTATATGTCTGTCTGAATCAAGAAAGTTTGTATTATTTCAATTCTAATAAATCAGTTTGGCAACATTTTCCATTTCAATATGGAAGGTCTTTTTAAAATTTCTGTCAAAAATAATGAATAATGAATTTGATGTTAAGAACCGAATGGAAGATTTGAGTTCATGTATATATTGAGTTTTACATATAGAAGTATAAAGCGTTACATATACATGTATTTCAACATTGTTCTTCATATTCATGTACAGTAGAACCTCGCTATTAAGACCACCTAAGTGTCTTTTTAAATTGATCAGCTTAAAAAGTGATAGAGAGACTGAATCTGATGGTCTTTAGTTTTCTGATTATTAAGGTGATCTACTTAACATTTATTTTAAAATTTGAGACAAAAAGATTGTCTGAGTACATTGTTTGAGGTTGAGATGATTATGATGATTTCTGATCCTATTCGAGATGACCAGGCCATCTGATCGTTGTCCGATTAATGGAGAATGTAGCATTTTGACATGCGTAGTAACAGGCTCAGAGAAACAATTTTTCCATTTCTACAACCTTTTATAAAAGTTTTTCAAAATTTTAATATACATTTGTATTTTATTGTTCTTTGCAAGTTACAAAACCAGAGTGGATTTTGTAGATAAAATATGATGAAGGATTAACCAAAACCATTTGTACAAAGAAAAATGCAATTTCAATAAAGAATTTTTATTATGTGATAGTATCAGCATGATTTGCATATTGAAATATTGTAATGCAGCAAATTATCAAAGAGTAGTTGGAATAACATTTTAAAATCGTTTCAGGTACCGACACGTTCTCAGATGCGCAGACAATGTAATATCATAATGAATATTGATACATGTTTTATTTGTTCGTCACAATTCTCACCGACCGGGCAATGAAAATACCACTTATCCCATAAAGTACGGAATATATAAAATAAAGTACGCAGATAGCAGTGAAAGAGACATGGTAAACAAGAAAACGTCAATATAGTGATTGTCTGATTCTCCATAAACATACATGGGTGTAATCAATTTCATATTTGTCTCTTGCAAACATCGTCACATGTCCTCACACGCAAGCAACGGCATGCACGCGCACGCACGTATATTCGTAGGCTGTATCTATAATATCTTTATCGTACTTAACTAAGCATTAAAACAGAATTCTTTCTCCTTATCAGTACACGGCTAATCTCTTTGGCTTTACAAATGAGCCACCATCCCTTTTTCGGTAAGGTCATTGGTTCAATTTGAAATACAGTACAATATCGCGAACGAAGAGAGAGCGAGTAAGCTGAAAATTGTATCATATGCTTCCGAGCAGTTCAATTGTCAGTTCCTACGCTCTAACTAGAAAAAGGGGCCTCCTTGGCCGAGTGGTTAGCGTGTTCGACTTCGAGCCGAGGGGTCCGGGGTTCAATTCCCCCAGCGCCACTCCGCGGTCGGCCGTCCCTGTCTTTCGGATGAGACAGTAAAAACCGAGGTCCCGTGTCACAGTAGGTGCTGACACGTTAAAGAACCCTCCCTGCGCTACGGCCTGCAGTGCCGAGCACAGGCAAAATTTGTCGCCCTTCACCGGCACACGGTGACGTCTCCATATGAGTGAAATATTCTTGAGTGGGGCGTTAAACAACAACGCAACAACAACTAGAAAAAAGGAAGAATCAGGAATGTTTAGATACTTGAACTCCAATAGCCATTAACTTACATTGAAAACAACCTGAAGTTGTTGTTTGGTTCATTTATTACTCTTCAATATATTACCCTAACTTATGTTTTCATAGTAAATTTAGTAAGGACACAACGATGTTTGCTGGATCCGTTTAAAAACATAAAAACTTCCAGGTAGCAAAACCCAAACTCTTTCATTCTCAAAAGCGCTAAGGGAATAAATCAAACTTGAGGTTTTTTTTAACAAAATACATTTGTGTAAATGCAAAACTGTCAATGAAAGTGCACTTAGTTCGCTTGCATATGGAGAGACGAATGATAATGCCTATTATGAATATATACGATCACGATTAGGCGCAATTGATTTCGTTAAATTTTGATCACACAAAATAAATTGTAAAATCTGTATTTCATTGCAAGACCCCCTATTACACGAGAGGAAATAGCTTTTTATATATAATATAAGTCAAAGCTGCAGTGTGGACGTGTTACCCATTGCTCTTGTAGGACGGTAAATTGTTGCCGCATGTCTAAGATTATTTTGGCAGGTTATGTATTTCCCACTAAATAAGATTAGAGTTTGTTTTTTTATCAAAGACTAGCATATTGCGAAGAAACAAACAAAACTGATAAGTTCTTAAATCTCATCAATAATGTAAGTCATACGATATGAAATATTCCGTTTTTGTTTCCCACCACACCTTATTACATTTCTAAATATTCAGGTGTCCGTGTCTGCCCAATGTCAATCGGATATATGTATTGCATACTATATATCAGTCGAGACTTAAATAGGCAACAGAGTCCCAAAGCATGGCTTAATTTCATAAATTTACAAGATAATTTGGCCAAAATTCAGCTTAACAATTGTTAAGCAACAGAATAAAACTTAATACATTTTCTATTTTATGTTTGATTTAGGATTCAAATGAGTCAATGGATCCAAGGACAAACGATAATCTGTTTTCTACTACAAGTATTACAGCACTTCAAGTCCTGCTACAAGTATTTCAATATTTTCCACATTGCCTTTTTTCTTGTTTGTTGCTTTTGTGTGATTTGAAGACCTGTTATTCCAGAACTTGCCTAAAAATAAAACGTCAGATCGATGTTATGTGTATACGTTCTATATTGCATTTTATATAGATCCTGATTTAAAACAAATCTCTGTAGGACGTAATAAGATATTTTATATAATCATCCCCACTTTTATCTTTCTGATTGCTTAGTTTTATTTCTGTGGTTTTATTTGTGCTATTAAGAGGGCATTGATTCAATATTTAAGCGATATCTTCTCAGCGTAATACAAATTTGATTTTCTATGTTCGTTACATTGATAACGGGTTTCACTGAAAAATATTAAGATCACATTATCAAATGTACAAAACGCATTTTCGTTTCTTTATAACCCTATTACATTTCTTACTCGAAAATAGATTTTTTTTTTATTTTATAACTTCGTGTTGAATTTTCTATATTCGTCTCGTTGACGGTACCTTTGTATTCGTGTAATATCAAATTATTCTCGAGGTTGTTTTGGTTCCCTTCTTTTTGTGTTTAAATGTATCACATTTGCCATGAGTTCTATATCTAGATCTATGCCTTCTAATATCATTGAAGCCTTATATTGAATCCAGATATAAGTTTAAAAATATTCCGATTAATAGAAAATTAAGATGTACTTTCGAATTAACCTTGAAATGACCTTGCCAGAAGTCGAGTCAGAGTGACTCGGCATTTGAACATGACATTGCTGACGAAATCTGTAATCTTGATACCGGTGCGATATGTCCAAAGAGTTGATGAATAAAATAGCTGTGCCGGAAAAAAGTTTCAAATACTACGGATTGTTATATTCAGGTATCTTCAGATATGTTCCTGAACCCATTTACTTTGCAGATAACTACATGTATTTATAGATTTTCTCAACATTTACCGCAATATTTAACAGGAATCTAACGGACCTCTATCAGGTGACTTAAATGATCGACTTTCGAAGAGAATTTGAATTTGTTAATATACTCATCTAGATGTTCATGTAAGCCGAGAGTACGGTAGTACATGTTACATTCCCATTGACCAAAGTTGATATACAGAAGATAGTATAAATCTGAAATACACAGAATCTGTGAATTTCTGACACGTAACACCCTCCCCCCAATCTTTACTCTGTGTTTTTTTTGTCAAACTGGTTGTTTCCATAAAGCTGTTTTGATCCGGTTTTTTCTTTTATTTATCGACAGTGATGACGTCATTCACGATCTTCTACTGAACTATCTATTTCTGTGATTTCTCCAATTCGGTTGTGCTGAGTGATCAGTATAATGCAATGCCTGTGCATCATTTGCCTTGTTTGCATTTAGCATTTCAAAGGGTTTATATTATACAGAAACCAGTGTGTTCAATAATAAAATAAATGTCGTCTTTGTAATGAAACATAAAAATCCATAGCAACGCCGCAATGAAACGTGAATTATGGGAACTATAAACACGGGGATTCTAAAGTTACATCGAGCGGTCTTGTATCTACATAAATAAACCACACGCTTAATATTGATTAATGAATAATTGTGTTTACGGTGTTACGTCATAAAAGTAGATTCGTTTACGCCATTGGTGGTTATTTATAAATTTGTTGATCAATTTTAGGAATGGATCTCCGATACTTATTAACAGACATGAAGATGTATACAGGTTAACGTTTTGGTTTTGAGGTTTTTTTTTAAGTTTTTTTTAATCACTTTTTCAGGAATTTCAGTCAAACCACTGTTTAATTAGGCTGAATCATTCTGTACAAATAACAACCGACATTGAGGACTTTACTGGCTGAGATGTATTATTCACTTCATTTCAAAGTACTTCAGTTCTAAGTTCTACCCTGGCATTATCGTTTACAGATAATCATTGGATATGCCCTATCTAGGCTATTACTCTATCTTAGTCCCTTTAACTGGGAATTTGAGAAATCTTAGACTAGTTTTCTAGTTTTCTTAGAACGTTCCGTTTGAAAGGACTTAATAAGCCGTAAAACTTGTCATTCTTTTGAAACAAATTAAGCCAGACAAACTGGTTTTTCGCAGATTTCATGCAGAATGATGGAATTAATTGTGTTATTAAGCAATGTTCAAAAACAATATATGCATAATACCCAATGACGTAGTCTTTAACATAAAAAAATTCTTTTTAAGAGAAACTTCCGGAAATGCGCACATAACTAATTATTTTAATGTTATCTCGCTTTCGCGAGAGATGAGCAGCTGTAATGACAAGCCTTTTATGAAGTTTGGCAAATTGTAATTTGGAGAAGAAAATATTCCTAGTTGACTGTTAGAGTAAACTGTACCTCTGATAACTTTATCATGGTATCAAATTCAAATAGAAGAAATAGTACTGTTTAGATTGGTACTGTACTTGTGGTAAAAATAATTATTGAATGAAAATGTGTGTGTTGTCTCAAGTGGGTCTTTTTGTCATAAGTTAGGCCACTGATATAGTTTGCAATACACAGTATTTGTATGCATATTTATTGTACAAGTGATAAAAACTGAAAGCATACATTGTAAAATTAAGATAGATTATAATGTATATGTTATTGAGTGTAAAATATGAAGTTAAAAATTAAACATTGAAAGTAAACACGGATACACTTTATCGTCGATCTGACATTAAGAACTGAGACCGTACCCGACTCTGCACGGTATATTTAGACAACGTATCATATCAAACCATGATGAAATGTAGAATGCATATTTGTGTTATCATAAAGGTTTTATCTGTAGCAAAGTTAAAACTATGCTCCGGTCCCCCTCTCTAGGATGCTGGATGATATTCTTGAACATAATCATTTACAGACGTTGACTCCCTCCGGTCACCTGGTCCCATCCCGTTAGGGATTTGCATTTTGCATTTTACCACGTTGAGACCGTCAATACCCTGGTTATGTTTCAGGACTGTGGGTTTTTAGTGTTCTTGGGTACTTCTTCAATTTTACCTCCAATATTTGGTCAATTTGTAACTCAATAAGTCACCACAAGATTCATCAAAGACAATTCTTTGACATGGAACATTGACTTATCAATATACGCATGCTAATCTTACCTTAATTGGACAAGAATTTATGATAAATAACACAAGCATTAGAACTTGCTGGAACTAAGAGCCGCGTTTACAGGATAAAATCTGAAAATAATGTATGCTTCTCAAAATTATACACCAGGAACTAAAATATATCAATTAAAGTTATAATTCTCCTTCAGATATGCCTTTCACCCTCTTTCTCTTTATAATTTTTCTAATTTCTTGATATTTAAACATCTATTAAACAGATTCAGATTTCTATTACGGTGTTATTCAACATATAGACAATTAGTCTGTATCTCATTAGCTATTCTTGACCTCCTATTTGCTGTATTGTTTGGGGAGGGCCCTAGTGATAATATTGAAACTCGCTCCCTATCTCAATCCAGATTATACTGAAATAAAATATGTCTGACTAAGAAAGCTTATCATGTCTACAATTGTGTTAGAGGTATTGACCCTTTGCTAAGAAACAGGTCGAATCTCGATCGCTTG
>JACSZP010002796.1:0-13310 GCA_016161895.1 Pinna nobilis | reverse complement strand
ACAACAACCACAACAGTTCCAACAACAACCACAACAGTTCCAACAACAATAACGACAGTTCCAACAACAACCACAACAGTTCCAACAACAACTACAACCATTCCAACAACAACAACTACAACCATTCCAACAACAACTACGACCATTCCAACAACAACCACAACATTTCCAACAACGACAACAGTTCCATCAACAACAACGACAGTTCCAACAACGACAACATTTCCAACAACAACCACAACAGTTCCAACAACGACAACAACTCAAATTCCAACAACAAAAACGACAGTGCCAACAACAACAAAAATCCTAACAAAACCCACGACAGTGCCAACAACAAAATTTCCAACAACAACTACGACAGTGCCAACAACAACAGCGACTACAGTTCCGACAGCAGCAACAACAGTTACAACAGTAGTAACAGTAACCGCAACGACAGTTCCACCAACAACAACGACAGCTCTTCCAACAACAACGAAAGCTCTTCCAACAACAACAACGACAGCTCTTCCCACAACAACAAAAACAATAGTAATGTCAACGACATATCCTACAACAAACCAAACCAGCAGTATTACAACGACATTAGATAGTGTTATACGTGCAAATGAAGTGAAAAAAGATGTCATTGTTTATGAGGTGATTGGTGAGGAGAAGTCTGGTGATACGCTGATAAACGCAGCGGTTGCTGGACAGAGTTCGTCACAAAGTGATTCTCGAGTACAAGGCACAAACACGGGCAAGGGATTTAATTTTACCATAAAGATATCGACCACTTTAATTATCTTATCAAGTTTTTAGAGTTCTTCAGATCATAGGGTCGTGGGTTTGAACGAAGATAGACTTGACTTGTCTCTTGCCATAGAAGGTGTCAATACAAAAATGTCAAAGCAAAGTAAGAAACCCTATATCGGCATTCGCTTATATGTTTTATTAGTGTTCTTGAGTGTTCCATGAAACATAAAATGTCTCATCAAGTGGCATTTGCATTAGAACTTAACAGTTACGCTGCAGTCGTCTGAGCCCGTATTTTGCACATCTGAGTCATCAGTATACCTTTTGAACTGACGTTTTTGGTGTTGCTTGGCTATTTACTGGTAATATCTTGCACCCTACTTAGTTAATTTTCAAAGTCTCAAAACGCTTACTAAAACTTGTGCTTTTAAACTTTAAAAATAAACTATTTCGAGTTCGATAATCACGATAATTAATCTCAACCTGTTATGTAATCTCAATGTCCTCGTCACTATCGATTTACACGATTCAAAAAGGATCTATCGTACACATAGCTTAACACATGTATGTATATACTTGTAAACCACCATATATCACCGTTAATTTATGCTTATTTCAGAACTGATCATCATCCTTGTGGTCCTGATGATGGTGTTTGCGTTTGTTTGTGTTCTTGTCGCCTTAATGCTCATACGGTATGTCCGTTTACTTTTATTTGTTCGTTTTTCAAAGGATAAAATAGACAGACTCTCTCTCTCTCCCCCTCTCTCTCTCTTTCTCTCTCTCTCTCTCTCTGATGGAAAATATCTCAGAAATATACAGCCTTCTTTCAATGGCCATCATACCTGTCTACTATGCTCTACATTTTTACGTCAAACCAGGAATATACGATACTTTTTGGTAAACGTTTGAATTATCCAGCACAGTTAATGATTGATGGACGTATCGAGGATACCACACAATTTGTCTAATTTTTTACGGGTTCAACACCCAGAAACTCTTGCCTCAAGCTATTTCTGTTGATAGAAAAACCGATGGTATTTTTGTGATTGTTGAGGAACGCTGACAGGGAGTGCTGAGTCCATCTGGTCACCTGGGCCCTTTTTGTTTGTGATTCATTATTACTTTTATAGTGAGGTTGTTGTTATCTCCAACTTGTGCCATAAAGGCCTTGGATTTTTAGATATCATTTGACATTCCTTATTGTCATCTAAATCTTAAATAAAATGATAAATTCACATCATCTTTTTACTCTTTCTGTATACTTAAAGGTACAGGAAAAACCGGCGCAGAAATGAATACACAATGCGACCACACAAAACTGATATGCATTTTGTTGGAGATGATGAACGCTTCATAAAGGAGTATAGACGATCTGCGGAACAAGCGAATCCATCACCGAAGCCAGAGCCTCGAATTGACGTAGAAAATACAGAATCGCTGGAAAATGTATTGGTTACTATCGAGGTAACATAATTCATATTTAAAATATCATGCTTGAAAAGTAAAGCATATAAATGTATATACATATAGCTTCAATGCATCGCTTTAATTTTTCCATTAAACTTGCCTTACTACTTGAAATTTCTACAAATGAAATCAAAATGGAATAATTCTTGTGGTTTTAATAAAGAATTTGTTGTTGCTTTGTTGTTTAACGTCCCACTCAAGAATATTTCACTCAGTTGGAGACGTCACCGTGTATCGGTGAAGCGCGACAAATTTTGCCTGTGCTCGGCACTGCTGGCCGTAGAGCAGGGAGGGTTCTTTAACGTGCCAACATCTACTGTGACACGGGACCTCGGTTTTTACTGTCTCATCCGAAAGAAATGGACGGTAAACTGCGGAATGGCGCTGCGGGAATCGAACCCCAGACCCCTCGGCTCGAAATCGAACACGCTAACCACTCGGCCACAGAGGCCCCTGTGGTTGTAGTAAAGAATACGTAAAATGTTGAACAAATGAAAGTATTTGCTCTTTTTGCATCTTGGTCTTTGAACGTATTTATCAGATAGTATTTCACAGTGAAATGGCCAATTTTTATGAATGACATGCTTGTGTATTCACGAGAAACTTTATGGTGATCCAGCAAGAAGCGTATTGTGTTGATTTTTTTTTTTTTTGGATTTTTTTTAGTTATCTATGTTTATAGCAAAACATTTCAACAGTTTTCGTTTTTGATCATCATAAATATAATGACATAATATATGTCATACATAGACATATTGTATAAGTATAATGTTAAATTTTTTTATTCCAGACACGCAATAGCAATACTTATCAACGTTACCAGAGTAACGAAACCTTAGACATTCCATGGATTGATGCCTCTCGAAACACCTTGGATAACATTAGTGCTGATGACATTACTCAGTCGCAGAAGCCAGAAATGACGTCATTTTCAACGCCGGCTCTAGATAAGATTGGGACTGATGAAAACAGTGCTAGCTCAGATGAAAACCCTGGTGTTGTATCGACTGATCTTTAATATGTACAATGTATAGACATTGAACTGAACACACTCATCACTGATGTTTTTGTAAAACACATTTTGTAAGGAAGAGTATACAAAATACTCTGAGAACTTGTAAATAACATTGTATTTCTTATGATATGGTGAAAAGGGTTAGGTTGCATGTGATTTTGAATATTTCAAGATACTTTATATACTCTGCTGGCTACCAGTACTTACTTGTCGAAGAAAATGAATAAAATGTTGTCAGTTTAATTTGTCTATGATATTTTGATTTTTTGAAAACATTTTGAAAAAAGTTCATGCCTAGAAAATATTTACTGGTTTTTCACGTTTAAACATTTAGCTGTATCATAAAATTGCTCGACTCCTTTATCGATGAAACAAGATAAAGTTATTAGATGTTAACAAACCCTTTGATATGAAGTATCTCTCCAACTGGAATACTAACAAAGGGTACCAGAAAAAAAGACATTACAATTTTAGAGAAAGTTACCTTAATTTTACTTTTGATCATGTTACGGTCAGTATCATGGTCTAGTTTACCGACATGTCCTGTCATTGGGTCGAATATTGTCGTATTTCATATGAGTTATAAGACTTTTCTTTACACACTGATTTTGATTAATGATTACTTCGTCTACTTGATCAAGATATCTGGCCCACTCCGGGTGTGACGGGTAGACAGGGGCTGTTTACCCCTCTTAGGCACCTGATACAACCTCTGGTGTGTCAGTGTCCGTGTTGCCCAACTCTTTATTTTTTTATTCCTTATGGGAGTTATCAGATTTAACATGATCCGTTACCTATACCTTTTATTTAATTCTACTTTTGATCATATTGAAAATTTTTTTTTTCAAATTCGAATAAATTACTGTTGTATTTGTTAACTATAATTCAAGTCACAAGACATGTCCACTTCGTTTTTGAGTGTGAGGAATAGATAACTTTAAAAATAATTTTGCTTGTGTTTGAATTTTTTTTTATGATTTTTTTATCTTATTTTGACCGGTTACACCTCCGTGAGTCCACATTTATCAGACAACAAAGTAGTATCGGCTACAACTGATGTGAATAATATGGAGTCTTCAAATTGGAAAGCAGTGAGTTATGCTCGTTATGCATTATATATACCAAAGATGCTCGTATACAATCTATTTAGAAAGTCTGTACAGAGGGTATATGCAAATCAATAACCATTGGAAAAGTCGATAAAGGAAATGGTCAAGACTCAAATATTTATTTTCCCAAAATATCGAAGTAAACAAATGAAACTGAGGTGGTGAGAAGGGACATTCCAAACTTCAAGTCCTATGTAGCAAAATTGAAAAAAAAAACCAAAGACCGTACCAAAAGCCAATTCTAAAACGTAGATGATACATGGTATTCGGTAATGTGTCTGAACGAGAATACTAATCCCAGACACATACATTAAAAGATATCTTTGTTTAAGGTTTCAGGTCAGTATTTCATTGATTCTGAGAAATTAAGTTATGCTTCCTGTTAATAAGATAAGAAGTTACAAGAAAAACAAACAGACGATTTCATAAGCTGAGATTTTTATGTGAAATTTAATATTTTGGATGATATGTGCATGAAGAAAGATTAGATCAGGCCAAAGAAATATTGCTTAGACTCGAACATAATTTTCTTTTTTCGATGTTTTGTATAAAATGATTATTTCATTCTTTGAATCTTTTCTTTAAGAGTTGACAGAAGATTTTAGATAGAAGGAATGATAACGGGTTATCACTTCCTTTAACACAAAGTGTCAAAAATGAAACACTAAAGCTGGAGGCAAAATTTGTGGATAAAACACATGATTTTTGTTCTCTGTAATCGACATATGAAATCATATTCATGTGTACTTGTAACTGTTTAAAATACCTGCACTTTGCGGCAGATACATGCATTCTGAACTTAGGTGCGTCAAAGCATACTTCACTTATCTTTATCTTTGATTTTATTTGGTATTTTCAAAATGTCTATTTGCCTGTTCAAGCATTGTGTTTACATATACATGTACACAAACGGTATGGAAACTGATCCGCGTTTTAAAGAAACTGTTACAATATCGAAACATCAGTACTCAATACTTGGAGTTGACTACATAGAGTGTTTATGGATCATTAGCTGATACAGAAAGGAAATTCATATATTGCATATTAACCCTTATTTGTAAGAATTGTGATATAATTCTTATTAAACAAATTTAACAATTACACGTGGAATATAACAACAGAAAATATAACATTAAATGAAAAAAAGAAATTATCCTTGACGTGATTTAACTTATTGTATCTGTATTGCCATTATAAAATTAGACACTTCAAAATAGAAATCTACACAAATTTCAAAAAGCGCACATCATGGTGCAGGCATAAAGGACAGCAGCATTTATTAGATTGTTTCAAATTAGTTCTGTTCTATTGGTCCATTACTATTCTAGTCGACATTAAATATATTCGTTACACCAGTCCATGCTACAACATTTATTTCGTTAGAATCATCTAACAATGTTTTGTAAACTAGTTGATTAGTTCTACTTTTATCCTCACAAAGCTTTTCAAATCAGATTAGTTTTTTTTTTCGTTTATATTGTCGGAAGAGCGATCCCGCCATGCAAGCTAGAAACTCGGTTTACGTTTCGTGTTGCTGCACCAGAGAGCAGATAAAAGTACATGTCTCCTGTAGGAAAGGGCAATATCTCTCTCTCTCTCTCTCTCTCTCTCTCTCTCTCTCTCTCATGGAGCGTATTTTATATTCAGACATAATAGTCTTGTTTCAATAAACAGCATACGTGTCCGATAAACACTACATTATGTACGTCAAGTTAGGAGTGTAAAAGGTTTTTGTAAGACGTTTAATTTATATTATCCAGCAGTTAATGATTGATGGACGTAAGGAATGTCGATTTAATTTAAGTTGGTCGCATTTATAGGATAAAAAGTAGACATGGCCACTCCCTTTCTGTCTCTTTCTGTCTGTCCGTTTGTCTGTCTAACAAAGGTTATCCGATTTGATATCACTACTATAATACCATACGCATTTTCTCTCTCTCTCTCTCTCTCTCTCTCTCTCTCTCTCTCTCTCTGCCAATATTTAGGTGTCATAGTATATCAGACATGCAAACATTTAATATGTATTGTCTCTATTTTCTTAGAAATAATATGGTAAAATTCGTACAAATCACGATGATTAATCGAAATTCTAAATTCATTCTCATAAAGTGTTTAACCAAAATGAAACAAAGTGATGTGATCACAGGTCATTGAATCAACGAAAGAAAATTAAGATCAATACAGAGATATTGATCTCTGATATTTGAGCTCTGATATATACAGAGCAATTTCTATTTGATTAGGATTGAAATGTCTTCAGCTTGGTTTATGATTATGTACAAAGCATGAAGATTTCCAGTCGGTGGAAAACTTATCTCGGTGTTTCTCCCGAAATGAAAAAATTAGCAGATTGAATAAAACATTCAGCTGGTTTATCGCAATACTGTATTCCATTCTACTTCATAAATAGTTACTTAAATGATTACATTCTACAGAAGGAGTTTTCCTTCGACAGATTTCTCCAATAAATAAACATTTAAACATCCCATGCTAATAGTTAATCTTATAAGCCAACGGACAATTGATCAATATCGAAAATTAGGAGCAGTACCTCTTTTACTCAATGTGGTAGTGGAAAACTAACCGTTTTGGTTTTTTAAATCAGCAGCGCCTTTTCGCATGAAAACACCTTTAGTTGAGTGACGCGAGGAATTAAGATATTGATTTCTAGACGTAAGTCTCTTCCATCATTTGTTTTATACCCGTGTCATCTGAGTTTGCACCTGCAACTGATTAAAGAATTTAGATAAAATTATTAAAACCAACAGAATAAGCAGTATTCACAGAAATATCAAGACCTAAATATTTCTTGTTTTTTCATATAACTTATTGGTTTCGCACTAGGTGCTCATCGTCGGTAATTCGAATATATCAATGTTCTCTCAGTATACCAGTCAGAAATACGTCCAGAAACGCCCACATTGCAAGCCGATGGCGATTTGTCGAAACGTTATTATTTTTGTACTTCTCATTATGGATTAAGGAAAATACGTAGACGAAATTAATTCCCTTTTTAAATTTTACCAATCTAGTATATATCTTATATCTCGAATAGCGTTCTTCTAGTATATTGCAACATTCTGATTATAAAGTGTTCTTGTATTATACATTTCACATATAGTGCATCAGTCTACGGGTCTAGGTAAGAAAAATAAGTCTTCCTGGCCAAATGTCAAAAAGATTAGGACATAGCAATGCTGAATTAATGGAAATTAGAAAATAAGATGAAATGATAGTTAGAGAATAATTCACATTATGTACTTATAATGACTGTTCCAATTTCACTTCTAAACTTCAATCCACGACTTTCAACCCTCATCTGCGGTTGTAATCCACCATCAATTTTAATTTTGAGAGAAAATGTTTATTTGTTGAAGGTTCATGACCTTTAGTACAGTTTTAGCATGGCGTCATCATATTGCTAAAATATATAGTGTCAAGCGTGGTGTTGTGAAACTGTACATTAACAAAAAAAATAATTCAAATCTTGCTCACTAAAGAATTGTTTTGTATTTTTCATTGGTTGATCGTTAAGAATATGAAGGCAAACATTCGTAGAAAAAATCTTGTGTGTGGCAGCATGAAGTGCTTCTCAAAGACTGTTTCTACGAACACGTGCCTTTATACAAGTATCATTCACCAAAATGCAAAAGAATTCTTATATTTACATAACTTTTCATTTTTTCTGATAAACTGCAGTCCGTTTGGACCCCGTAATTCATAAGATAAATTTTCTATACGGGGGAGTGATTCGTATTATATAACAGCTCATCAGTTGTCCGATAAAATAAGTAGTTCCCATTTTCGTTCCTGAGATATTGCAAGTCGGTATGTAAGTATTAAGATTTCAATCGATTGGCTTCATTTTTCTGTAGGTACAAATTTTTTTGCATACTCCTCTTCACACATAAACACAACATTTCGCTGCAATTACCAAAATGACATCTTAACTTTGACTATGTTCAAAGTAGCTTTATCAATCAAATTTTAATAAAATAACGTTTGATTAATTTTACATCAGTGTCGAATCTAATTTGAGAAAAAAAAACTTAAATTTAAAATAGCATAAAATTTCCTGTGTTTATAAACAATCATCAGTCATCAGACATTCTTACTGGGTTAATTTCTGCTTATAACATTGTGGTTGTAGTCCTTGTTATATACACATGTCATCAGCTGTGTCTTTTGGATACTCTTATCGGTCCTGCTGTTGATCTCCTTAGGGCTTCTTGGAATTGGTCTATTATTAGTTTTTTTATTTTAGCAATAATTTGCTCTATTTTTTATTATCTCACGTGATTCCAAATAATTGTTATGGTTTTGACTAAGGATTACTCAATTTACCAGATCTATATATAGGACGCGCGGTGGGTGTGACCGGTTGACATGGGACGCTTACGTTTCCATGACGCCTGATCCTACCTCTACATTTTAAGAGGACCATGTTTGTGCAATGTTCACCATATGTATATTGCCTACTTATCATTTTGGCGATTGGTACTTTGGTATCTGTGATTAAATAAAGATACCTTAGCCAATAGCATGCATCTTATTCGAGTAATATGGAATGTGACGTTTCTCTAGAAAGCATTCCACACTACCAAACTTCATAGAAAATCCCTTCATTATAGAATTACAAATGTAAGCACCACTTCTTTCCTTCACATCTGGCTCACTTTTGTCTTCCGTCGGTTTTAACCATATCGGGAAGTTTGCGAATTTACATGCGGTACTCGAGACATATTTCGCGCAATTTACTAGCTACATACTACCATTACTATACTAAACTACGTCTCTGTTTAACATACAGTGGAACCTCTTTTATCCAGGCACTTTCGCTCCCAAGCAAATTGATCCGTCAGATGAGACAGTAACATCCATTTTCTTGACTTTAACCGCCCTTCAGATAAGACAGTAAAATCCAGGTTCATATACGATAAATGTAGGCATGTCTCACTTTCGAAGCCCTTAGTTTTGAGCCCAGAGGGGCATTTAAATGCGTTTATAGACTTCTCGTTGCGAGTAACCAGCACTCTTCAACACCATTTCATCGACCTAGATCTTAAACCAAAGTCGAGCCGTTTCTATTGGACCTTTGTTAGGGTTGGGCCATGCTAACAAGGGTCAATGACTCCTTTTGTGCTTCTGGTCCTACCCCATATCAGATTCGCAATTCCAGAGACCAGGGCATTTTTCCAATGTATCGTATTTTATCGATCTTCGAATCTAGGACAATCAAGGTTAGGCAAATTATGTATTTCAAGTCAATCTGTATGACAATATATCTTCACAATTATATTGTAAATATTTACCTCGTTTATATACTAATGGAACTTTTCGCCTTATGATCTGAGTAAAAATATTCCTCATATCATCAAAAGTGATTATTCATTGGACTCATTTACTGATCATGTCTAATGGCAACTTTGTTTTATAGGTATATACAAATTACTTTTGATTTGAAAGGTTACTCTTAATTTAGCGGACAGAAATGCTTGGGGGCACTGTGCATTGACAGTTCTTTTTCTACCCTATGTTTACTATTCTGAGAAGCTAGGCGCTAAAATTAGACTATACGTTCGATTATCTTTCAGTCAAAAAATGACGTGCCGTTTAACTCAAGGAGACTTAATCTTATTGAAATTTTGTAATTTCATCGGGATAAATTTGGACACTTTCCGCAAAAAAATGATGTAATAAATTAATTTCCTAATCCAAAGTAAAATGAAAACGTGCATTTTGAGAAACCATGATTTGAACAAGGTTTTTGGAAGCTGATGATCAAGATTTTTGCTGTGTAAACTTATATTCATATCTCGTCACAGAGTACAATTCTTGTGAGGCAATGGATATCAGAGAGACAATGGTCTTTTACAATAGCGTTTGGATGATGTTCGTTTAAGTGTCAGTGTTGGAGACGAACGTCAATTTCTTATTTCCCTGAAATACACTAAAGTTCATAGTCCTTAATCAATTTTCACTCAGAGAGAGAAATTTTCCGCCCACACACGATTCGGAGTAGGCACAAACGCGTTCATGATTTGCATTTCCAATTTTTCAATCAATTGAACTCATTTCCTGTTTCTGGTTTCCCAAATAATACTTCCATCACTAATACATGTATGCCAAAGATTTTCAAATCTGACACTTTTAAAAGTTTATATTGATAATTCATCGGATACACATTAGTATGTCATGCATTTTACAGCTAGTATGACACTTCCGGTACCACATACGTGGATGCTTATTTGCATTGCTATTTAATTATGAGGCCGCCGTGACCTAGTAGTAAGCGTGTTCGATTTCGATTCATGAGATTCGCCGTTCCAGCCCAAGTCACGTCCCCGTTAACCTTCCCAATAACACAGTAAAATCCGAGGTCCCGTGTCCCAGTAAGAGTTGGCAAGTTGCTCCTTTACGGCAACACGTGCCGAGCATAGGCAGAATCTGTCGCTTTTTCACCGGTAATATTCTTGAGTGTGACGTTAAACAACAATATATAAGAACTATTTTTTCCTCTATTCTAGGACTTCAGGGCGGTTATGGTGGAGCCGTTAACTGCAATGTTTGATACCATAGTCAACATAAATGACCACTTGTAATGACTTACAATGATAAACTATTATGCTACTATAAACAGATTCCATTATTCGTGAGTTAAGATTAATTCGTGATTGTGATTAAAAATTCACTTAAAAATTTCTTAAACATTGAAATTACACCGTATACTTTTCATTCGATAAATATTAACTTAGAATAGTGTAAAATAGTTTAGTAAATGTCCTGAAGTTAGTCCATTTTTCCCAGGAGAGATTTTTCAGATTCGAAGCAAACGTTTAGGGATGGAAATATTTGATTACTACTTGCATTACAGGGCCATCACAGCTAATGATATCGATATATTAAGCAAAAATCTCAGAACCTGACGTTCAATAATAGTTGGGAACCTACTTTAATAATTTTCACTAAGTCACTAACGATTTTTTAACCATACCTTCCACTACAAAATAATGATGAACAGGTCCCGATATTCAACACAATTTCAACTTTCCACAATCTTAAATCTGATAAGTCTTACTTTAATTTTATGGAGAGCGGGTCACTTACATTATCTTTTATCTTTCCTCGATTATTACCCTTAAATCATTGTCATTTAAGGAATCTCTTTTCTATTTTCATTGATTAGAATTTTTCTCTCACCTTTCTATTACTGAAGGTAGTCTCTATATGTGACACACGACTCATCAATCTACAAAACATCCCTACTTTCTTGTTCTTAACGGTTGGATTATAGGTTTCCGTCTAGGATTGAACCTTTGTTGGTCGTTTTCTTGCCTCAATTACAAATTTTATTTCTAGTTTGTCTACTGGAGCGATGTCTATACACGATCTAAACGATGGAAAATCGAAAGTGACCTTACACAATTAGGAATATCTTAAGAAAATATTACCGTCTTCTGGCTATGGACAGAACAGGAAATAATAAAGTCAGTGTTAAATACCCTATTGTGTATATTTCATATTGTATATACATATTGCCTATTTTCTGCCATGTACATGTACATGGATCAATCTAAAATAAAATCTCCCCAATGCTTAACTGATGTTTATGTTAACTGGTTTTAAGTCAAGTTTAACATTTTTAATATTCCATCTGTCATACATACTTCCGCCTGCACTTTTGCTCTTATACCAATAAGTTATATAGGACATTTCTTCCAATACAAAGATAACTACATCATCCTGCTATTTACGCATATCTTCTCATTCGGAAAACAATTAGTGTTGCCTATTTTAGAAACGCAATTCGAAGATATGTGTCCAATGACAATTCATAAATCAATGTCGTTTATCAGAAATGCTTCTTGATTCACTAAATTACAGACCTCTTTGCCTATCACATGCTATCCGATTTTATATCTGTTGATTGATGACATCACCACTGTGGAGACCGTACAAAAGCTTTATTAAACTCCAATCCGACCATTTCATTAAGGACCATTCTCTCTCTCTCATTCTCTCTCTCTCTCTCTCTCTCTCTCTCTCTCTCTCTCTCATTGTTTGTGTATATAACCTTGTAAATGCTTTAAACGAAAAGGGTCATTTTCTATGTAAATGTCTTTTTTCATATTGGAATAGAATGTTACCTTTTCCGAATTTTAAAGAAAACTTAGATAAAATTACCATCCTTCCATCAAAGATAGTAATAATAACAACGTTAAAGAAATCAAAGAAATACATTAGGAATTGAATAGGTATGTAAGAATATTTTTAAAACCATAATCAATACGTAGATGAAACACTGTGAGGTTAGAATATTTGATAGCAGGGGCATGTAATAAGTTGGTATCATGGGGAGGGTTTAGATAAATAAGGATTTGACTCTATCCATTTTAAGTATTTAATCACGGAAATTTGTTTCAATACAAAATGTATTTGGTATTCGCACATAAAATGAATTTGAAAAGCAAACCGTTCATTGATTAATTTCTATTATGGGAAAGGACACGGGAATTAAAGTACGTGTTCCTGAATACATAATTTGAAATGCCAACAATGAATATAGATATCGATGATTATATAAATCTGATTCAGCGTGTCAGTAATGTATCTCCTGATTACTTTGAACTCTTCTTTCTATTATCACAGATACAGATATTCAAAATGAAGGAGAGTACAAATCCGCTTGATAAGCCATCCAATCAAGGATCATTGANNATTTCTGGGAACTCTCAGATTACAGATTACGTGATGAATGAAAGATGAATGTGTAAGAGACACAGGGGTATACGATTTTTTAATCCTTTCAAATTCTTAAAAGTCTTGGATAAATCCTACCTTTTTTCTGGCAAAAAAAAATCTGCTTTTTATTGCAAAAGTTTTTCAAGTATTTAAAGGCATTGGTTCGCATTTTATATATTGATATATCATCATCATCAGCAGCAGCAGCAACATCATCATCATCATCATCATCATCA
>JACSZP010002792.1:0-14813 GCA_016161895.1 Pinna nobilis | reverse complement strand
ATCTATACGTCTTCGGTAATTTTAACCACGAATTATCTTTGAAAGGAATTATCCTTGGGCGATTGGATTGCGATGACGGGATTCGCTTTGTTTGCGCTCGTGCTATTATCTGCAACAGGTATTTTCACTGGTTAGAATTCATTGTATAAAATATATAGTAAATTTTTCATAAAAAAGGGGTTTCGGCAAAAAACATTCTCACATTGCTGAAAACTTCAAACGCAGTACATGAAGGTATATCCCCTTTCACATTTCACGGTAGTCACTCTCCGTCTGATTCGTAAATTAAAAAGTTTGAACAGTAATACATGCAGATCTTGAACCTAGCTTGTCTATGTTGTTTACGCCTGTATTTTTGCATTATTGTTTTTTTTTCTTCAAACGGCGGTTCATACGGACGAACGGAAGTGCCCTGTCTTTATAGTTTAAAAACGATTTGTATTGTGATTATTCCTTTTGAGCGAGAGACTCCGAAATCCAGATCAGTTTAAGAGGAAATGCTTATATTATTATTGTTGTAGGCTCTACGTCCTCTTCCTGTCGAAATGGTTGGATACCGTTTGCAGAGTCTTGTTATATGTTGACAAATGAAGCAGAGACCTTCGGCGAGGCCGTGGTAATTTTTCGTTTTGTTACTAAATATAATCAAAACGGAAATAAAGAAGAAATTTTAAGATTTACTGATATTGACAACACCACATGAATGTACCTTCCCTTTCGACTACTTAAATTATACCCCTCAAAGCCATCTGTAACCTAGTATTATGCTTTCATTTGCGTATACACGACATGACGAAATTGCTTAACAACCCTATATACTATACCTGTCCTTGAAAATACCACCACCAAGAAACTCATATACTTCAATAATCTAAAGGAATTACAAAAACTCCACATTATATATTACCCCAGGATTCCATTTACCAGTCTGTCGGAATGGTGCCATAATTTGACTTTAGCTTATTTTCAGGAAAAGCGTGCAACTTGAAACAACTATTTGCTTGGCAATTTTTTTACAGTTAAAGTTATGGACCTACAAAAAAAATATTTTCAATATGTCTGCCAAATTTCTGATAGTTCTTAGATCCCATGCATTATATCTGCAATGGGTGCATATATTGGAATGAAATTTGGTGTAGTCCTAATTTGGTCACGATTTTGTGAGAATTACAGCCCTGAACTTAGAAAATGTTCAATGTTTCATAGATCCGTTAAAAATTCTCCGCAAAGGATTCACATATTGAAAAGAAATTTACAGAAACATGTTTCCCTGAAACTGTGCCCAATACTTTCAACATTCGACAGGACTTTAAAGACAACTTTATGATAGAAAGTGAAATTTTACCATGAAAAAGTATAAAGATGATATATAAAAAGTAGTGATTTGAACATTCTGAATAAAGATAATCTTTCCATCCCAATGTCTTCAAGTTTAAACAGGAAAGGCTGAATAGATTTATAAATAGCATGACATTAATGTAATGAATGTTTTGTTAATAGGCTGAATGCACAGCCTTTAGATCTGAACTTTTGGAGATAGAAACAGAGCAAGAATTCAACTTTATAGGAGGCCAACTTAATAAAATACCATTAAGTAAGAAACGCATTTTCTTCTCATGCCTAAACGACAGTTTGTCGGGGGCAATTTGATATAATATATAACCCTATTCATTTACACGCAGGTATACGTTTTTACGTTTGTCTGCGTATATACATGTACACTGTTGGGTCTACTTATTTTCTTTAGATCTAAAGCTTAAATGTTTTACTGGATAGCCACACATAATTGCGATGTACAGGTCAAAGGGCTTTTCAAATATAGTTATAATGACAGTTGTCATTTTCACATTGGTTGCCTAATTATAAGGGTATTTTTGCGAAAAAATCCTTAAGGAATTTGATTGTTTTAGCTTTGTTACTTTTAATAATGGTTTATACAGAGAGTTGAGACATGTAATGCAATAGTAGTCGATGCATTCTTATCGACAATAACCTAATAAATGCGGAAATGATAGTATTTGTCCGATCGATTTATTTTTCTTCCAGCTAACGATTCACATTGGATAGGGGCCTCAGACATAGAAGCTGAATCGCAATGGCGTTGGTTGAATAATGACAAACTGTTAAACAAAACACATTGGTGAGATTTTTCTCTTCTTGAATCCGGAAATTTGTAAAACTGAATCGGACTAATCGGACTAGTTTTCTCCCGTCGTCAAGTTTTAATGATATTTCAGCAGGACTCCAACATGCAAGTGTTGTCGATATATAATGTGCAATGTACTTTATCTCAAAAGCATTTAATTCCAATAGATCCATTCAAAGTACTCTCCGGTTTTATATATAATATTTATTTAATATATAAATTCAATCTGTGAAACCATTTCTGGAATGCATCATCTCCGCCGATTTAGGTAGGCCTCTGAGACACTGACTGATTACTGAATCTAGGTTTTGTTAGGACTTGTAACGACGACCAGATAAGTCTTTTAAGTTTTAGAAAACGCAAACGGAAAAAGTCGCCCGGGGCTAGATCTTGGGAGTATGGTGGGTTTGGCAAGCTCAGATGTATGTGATGAAGCACTGTCATGAAATTGACGAACATGGCTAAATCCTGACACAGGGCGTCGTTTGTGAAAATATTTCTTGAGCTGCATAAGTATAAACATTTTGCCCTTCGGTACCGGAATGTTTGCGGCTATACAATTAAATGAGAATTATATACAATACAGAACCTTCCTTGTGCTTAAATTATTTTTAGTAATTATAGGCTTTCTACCGTATTTAGTTTTCCACGTTTTTTCGAATTGTTCTCACTTTTTCTAAATAGTGAACCCATGTTTCGTCAGAACTAAAAATAATTGCTAGTCGACTTTAATTTATTTTGGGAAATATTTTTAGCAATTGCATTTGTTTGTATTTGTACCTGTTTTTAATCATCTGTCAATGTATTCGGTATCCATCTGACACAAATTTTGCGTAATTTTAAGATACACTCCAAAATAAAATAAGCTGAAGCTTGTGTTTATACCGCTTGAAAGGAATTCGATAGAGCTATCCAGGCGAATCACCATCCAATAATGCAAAGCGTTATCGCGAATTACATATCGAACAAACCCTCGTAGCACCGTGTATGCATGCAGACATGCATTTCTATTTCAAGTTCTTACTCTTTGTAATTGGCATTCTCCAGATATTTTTTAACAAATTATTCATTTGGTCAGGAGCAAGTTAAATCTAACAGTGTATATTAATTGGATGAGTATTAAACGACACACAGGGCACCTGACGAACCAAACGGAGGTGTGAATGAAAACTGTTTGGAACTCCTCATCTCGCCAGCTCGATATAATGATAAGCCATGCGTAGCAAGAAATCGTTTTATTTGTGAAATGAGGTAAGGCATGTCCAGAGACATATAAACTTTAAGTATCAAATGTGTTTCGAACGTCCACATCCTTATAAACATGGCAAGTCGAGGAGTACCAATTGTCTAATCCCTCCATTGTTGGAATGCCGCTTCCGTCACATACGTGCCACGGAAACTATACAAGTTCGGTAAAATGTTGATGTCGGTTGAACATTTCATGTGTTCTCTACCTCTCTAAGACAAAGTAGTCACATTAAATGGTCGTGCATTCAGAATATTATCAATGGTCCTTGACAGAGGGACCTTGACCAACTCGAACCAACGAGATCCCTGCATCGACCACAGAATTTTCTCAATGACAAATTTAAATGCCCAGTCGCGTATTAGTGTGTTTGTCGTTTATCGACTAGTCGCCCGGCTCTCAAAATAAAATATTCCTATTGGGAACATGCACCGCCATAACGTAAAAGTTGTGGAATGAACATCATAGGCACGAAGAGTAATGCCTCTCAGAAACGGAAATTTCGTGATAATAAAATCGAAATCGTAACTTTGCTAAGACAATTTCACATGCATTTTGAAATACAATATATATATTTTTCCATTTTCAAATATATTTGTTTCCTGGAAAGAGTTGACAAAAAGAAACAGCATTATAGTGTTCATTTGTAGAGATCCGTGTCAGATTTGCGGTAGGTTCCTCGCCTGCACACCTTTAGTTCAGGAGTTCAAAACTTATATATGACCCTGGATATTCTTGTCCACTGGATAGAATAAGTTCTTGCCTCAGGTAATGCACCAATAAGCCATTGGTCTATCACTGTTCAGTGGCCATATGGTACTGAGCACAATATAACAAAAATGAAAATTTAATTAACAAAATGATATGACAAATAACACTTACTCTGTGCAAGTTGGTAAACACTGAAATAAAAGTATAGTATGTGCCTGTTATAAAGCTTTTTATTTGACATGTCTGCTATGAACAAAATATAATTTAACCTGTTTTAAAGCTTTTATGCTTTTGTAAAGGAACGCCACAACATTTCAGTACCGTGGTCAACTATGGCATAATAAATCCTTTTTTAGACAAAGGTATGCAGCATAACGCCATAATTTACGCAGAGGTATAAATGGAAATTATATATACGACATATATTTCGCAGTGCCCTTCGAGGAATTTGTTATGCTGTCTGTAAAAGGTTAAGAAAGAGTCATCAAGGAATGCGGATATTAAGTGACACTTTTATGAATAAAATAACGTTTATGAAAAGAATCGCTGTTTTTATATATGTCATATTTTAATCACTCTACGTTTTTCTTTTTAGCACTGATGGCGGACAGGGTATTCTAGGATAAAACGTGTTGACTTTTGTCTTGAATATGATACATTTGAAAATCTTCCTAATCATATACCAACTTGGTGTATTAAATTGTAAAGAAATCAAAGTTCGTGTTCATTTGTGTGAATTGATTGATCATTATCAATGCTGCTAGTGTATTTAATATGACATATTCTAGTGACAAACCTTTCAGAGAGGCTTGATTGTTAGACACCCTATGCCTGTTACAAGATCGTCTTCCAACTTGTATTATCTTACTTTACTTACAAGGAAGCATTAGTGTACATATGATTAGCATTAATACGTTTAGTCCGATCGTCATTCGACAGGATTGGAACTGAAGAATTACAGAAATTTTACGCTAGAGAAAAACGAGTGTTAGTTTTGAATGACTTTAGAAAATACAAGAGGTTTCTACCCCTTGAAGATGTTAAAATAGTCAATTTTTCAAAGAACCATTTGAGTTATTCCTTTACAACAATAGATAAAAATACTTAAGAAAACAAATATCTCTGAGCAAATTTAATCAAGCCTGCGTATAAAGAATCAAATTGTATAGACAAATGAGTTTAGAAAATCAAAATTCTGATACATATGTTGAGATAAGGTATATATCGGTATACAATCAAGAAAAAGAAATAAATAGCTAATGGGATAGGACCTAGTGTCAGGGTGAATTCCGGAACATATGTTGCTCTGTCTTAACCCAACAAACGTTCTGAGGATCATCAACACCCTGCAAAATCGATCAATTATTGATGTCTGTTGAAAAACTAATATTTGTTTTATCTAGTAACCAAAGTCAATTGTAGAAACGCAATACTTGAAATCTCAAGCAACAGACTTAATTATCAACTAAATAAA
The DNA here is from genome assembly GCA_016161895.1 of Pinna nobilis. NCBI lineage: Eukaryota > Metazoa > Mollusca > Bivalvia > Pterioida > Pinnidae > Pinna > Pinna nobilis. The sequence continues at coordinate 9,236 of JACSZP010002792.1, read as the reverse complement.
GATGAATTGGGAAAGAAGTAGATCTTGCAATGAAAAAAATAACACTATAATAAATGATTTCAGAGAGCTATACGAAGATCGTTTACACGACGCATAATCTCAGCTGAAGGAACAAATACAATCATTACGAAACGAACGCAAAGGAATTGAGTGCAAGGGAGAATCACAGAAGGCAAACCATAAATAGGGATTTAAATACAAATTTATTACAGCGTAAGATGAAATTTGATAAAACAAAATTCGAACTGAAATTGTTTATATCCTACTTTTGCCTAAAAAATCTAAACAAATATGGCTAGAAGAAAAGAAAGCTTCTGAAATTAATTGAATGATTTAGAGACAATGTTGGAAGTAAAAGTCCCGTTTCTGAACAAGTGAACTCGAGATAAATGACACTGCAGAGTCGTGTACGTCTGCTTCATACGGTAATCTGACGACCCGTCTTTATGATAAACGGGGTGAATTTTGTTTCACCAGCGCTAACTTCCCATATTTATAATATTCCCTCCTCACCTGTATATGGAGTTTATGTCTCTCTCAACTTATTCGATACGCTAGATATTCCTCAGCGTATGATCTTTTTTTGTAATGTGGGTAGGCTTCTGACAATCAAGTTGATATTACAGGGGTTGCAATTCTCTCTAGTTGCAGTAACTTCTACGGTAGGTAAAGTGAAAGTACGGGTTATTCGAGAAAAAAAAACCGCACCCTGTCTACTTCTCTCCTCTACCACAAATTCGGCACCATGGACATTCAGTTGTCTTGTGCACTCCTTAGTTATCGGTCAAAATTGGTATTTAATAGGAAAGGTATTGGATTTAAAAGATGTTTCGTAATTAAATCAAATATTTACAACTCTTCCTGTTCTTCGGGTGCGATAATAAAACCGATATTTCATACCGAAAATAGGCTGCCATTTAGTAGTAAGCGTACTAGCCTTCTGTCCGTGCGGTCTTGAGTTCGGATCAACACTACTCTGCCGATGACTGCGCCTGTCTTCCAAACGAGACAGTACAAACAGAGAACCCTCTCTACTCTTCTGCCATAAGTGCCGAATATTGATAATGGTTATTTCGAACTATTAAGTTGCACTGCGTGCTTAATACGCATTAACTTCTGGAGCCATTCACTTGCAGTCGATGACGCAGATATATGAGTGAATAATTCTTAGCGTCAGTGAAACAATGACGATAAAACAACTACAGAAATAAATAATAAGACGGAATATTTTCTCAAAAGCTGGTTTACTACCAAAACTGGCTGGAAGTTGACTGGGCATCAACATGGCATAGATGGCCCGTATTCACGTTTGAGTAAATACGTTGTACTTAGATAGTAAATGTGGCCCTTCCTCGGTTGAAATGGGATGTGAAATACGAAGTCTCGTTTCGTAAAAGTTTCGTCATCCTCAAATGGCTATACTTGCAAAATGCAAAGCCCATTTTCGGCATATCACTACGCCTTATTCATTGATGAGATTCTCTGATCAGACGCTAAGTAACTACAACATATATCCAGCTCTTTGATTTAAATTTGATATTATCACCGCATGTTGACAACTTTAGATAAACACTATCATATCGTCTAAGTCAACATTTCCGGAGTAATGTTTACCTTCTTGACGGCCATATCTAAGGTAAGGCTATAGTTATATGTCAATTTTAAAGGTGAAATGCTCATATATTTTTACTATTTTACTTTCTATTTCTAATCCATTACGCTTATCCATGGTCTCAGTATTTCTTCGTTTCGCTGTTGTAATAGCAATTTTTATTGACGTTTCCAAATAGACAAGATTAATCTAATGATCATCGGGTGACATTACGACTATTTACTATTTCTGCTTAAATTCTAGGTCAAATGTGAATTTACCTTTATCCAGGTATGTCGCCCACGATAAAGTTTGACAGAAAAATTAGCATAACAAAGATGTTGAATTAGAAATGTGTATATTTCCAAAGAAATAACATTATAATCGAAAGTGAAAAATATGTATCAGCAGTTTAAGTTTAGATATCAAACCTGACTTTATCCTAAATCTTACAGTGAAAATTGCTTTACTGAAGGCATTTAAGACAATTGACAGGATACATCTACATGTAAATCGATGTCTTCACGGGTTTGTAGCATGGGTGACACGAAAGACACGTTGTCTTTTTCCCGCTGTGTCTACAATACCAATCTTCATTGATACAACACCAAGTCGTCATGCGAATACCACTTAGATTGTCTTTTTTCCATACATACAATGTAATCTTAAGTTAGTACAATCTAACCTAAATACTAGCAAGCACTCACAATATAGGAATTAACAGTACAGTCTACTTAGTACTGTGTTACTTCAACTTCACTTACGATACCTCGTTCTTGAAAAGAACATCTGTAGTCTGTCAGTCACGTTATATCAAAGGCAAAGTAACGATATTTTATATTATGCAAAACTGTCTGAAAACCTCACTTGCCCGCCTGTTTGAGGACGCGCGCACGTGTGTGTGTGTGTGTGTGTGTGTGTTCAATGGTTTATTTCAGTGAAGAAATCAACGAAAGGACAACTACCATTTCTTTTACTTTTTGAGTCTTTTAAGTTTTATTTAGAAATACTGTTTGTATTATAATTTTTCTCTGTGTTTTTCGTAGTTGTGACATATTTTTGATTGCGCTTTTCATAATTACCGGAATCTAAATGGCTCTGCGATGGGGAATTTGTGGCGCTGGTCTTATATCTAGTGATTTCTGTTCAGCGTTGAAGACGCTGTCGCCGGGAGAACATGAGGTATTGATTCAAATATATTCTATTTCTATAAAGATAAAGAAACGAATTGAGAAAAATAGAAGGGAAATCTTCTAATAAAAGATAAATTAATATCTTTTAATAAATAAACTATGCCGTTTAGTATAAACAACTGTTTTGAAAGGGGTGAAATAGAAGATACCAAGGGGCATTCCAAATTCAATACGTCAACGACAAACAAAACTGTGACAAAAAACAACAGGACACAAAACTACAAACAGAAATACACATTTACACCTATAACTGAAAATAGTAACACGAACCAACCCACGAAAACGGGGGGGGGGGGGATGGGGGTGAGTGCAGGTGCTCTGGAAGGGTTGGCCAGTCCTGCTCCACGCGAGGTACCCACCGTGTCGCTATATTTCAAATCCGAGAAAATGTCTAATTCGGTAATAGTAATTAATTAGAAAAGATCAGTACTAGGTAAACGACAAGGGGTACACGCACGCCATCAACTGTAAAACTCGATATTTTTAAACGATCAAACAGTCATTTTGTCGATCGTTATAATTTAATAGAGTAACACGAGCCCAACGACTTTAGTAATGAATATGGATGGGTTAAAGGTGCCAACTCAGGTGGTTTGAATAGGTGCCATTTCCAAGGAACACAAAATATTCAACATTTGCAATTAATAGCTTAAAAATGTTAAATGATTTTATTGAGTTAACACTGATTAAAACTTTTACATAAAAAAAATCTATTTTTTGGCAAATAACGTTCAACTGATTGGGTGATAACCATGAACGTAAAAGTAACTTTGATTGAATCACAGACAGAATGCAAAAATCTTTCCTTGCATTTGTTATAAAAGTTAACCGTTATTAAAATATCACAAACTATGTCCCTCTCTCATTATATCATCCCCTTTTCATCAGATCACATACTCGTATTCCTTGTAAATGGTCGTCATGGCTCCTTGGTTAGTTAGCTAACCTTCAGATCCCGATGTTCCTGGTTAAAGTCCGTATGCCGTAGTCAGTTGAAAGGTCCTGTCTTACAGATAGACTTTAGACCTTGACCGGAATAAATCGCCGTCTCTATATTAGCATATACATCATCGAGTGGGACATCAAACAAATAGATGCTACAATAACAACAACATCAACAGCATTATTTTTGTACTTCTCTTTGTGTAGCATGATATGTTTTCGCTAAACCCCTTGTGTTAGATGAAATTCCTCCAACGCTACTCAATCAACGAAAAAAAAAAAACCAAACATAAAAACAAAAACAAAACAAAAAAACCCAAAAAACAAAAGCAAACAGTTTTTTTATCTTCAATGTCTTCGATACTTTAAAAATAACCATACCGCTTTTTAAACAATACAACAACGCCCTTATACAGGATCAACCGTATATTGTATCACAGTCTCATCACACTTGAATGCGAATCACAAAGGATATATCATTCCGATCCTCTTTCTCGATGTCCTGTTTGAATTTTAAATATATGAAAAACGTATTTGCTATGACGCTCAGACTTTACATCGATGTTATTTTCTGTCCCAGCGATGTAAGATCATTAGACAAGAGAGATAACGCATTCACAAAACTACTGATATTTCAATGATATCAATTATTTCCGTGAAAATCAGTACTATATGTATATATTCACGCATAATTTTACGGTTAAACACTTATGACTAAACAGGTCGTCAAAGAAAAATAAGTATATATCTTCCATCATCTTTGATATACGTTTCTTTTCTGATGAAGATTACAGCCATTGCTGCAAGATCAGCGGAGAGAGCCAGAGTCTTTGCAGATAAATTTGACATCAAAACAGCCTATGGTTCCTATAATGACATCGCTAACAATAATGATATTGGTAAGACCATGTATTACCTGTTGTATCCTCCAGTGTCATTTTGTGCTAACTGAACATATATCCGTCATATGATTTCTTTTACATTTGCATTGTTGATGCTAAATCACAGTTAAGGATGTATCCCAGTAAACTGGCATTTGGTTAGTAAAATTTGAAATTTTCTGGAAACAGGATTGAGAAAAAACGGATTTAAATCCGAAATCAAAAGCTTTTCCATTCTGCCACAGGGGCTCGATTGTTTCACTAGGATGACCACTATTCAAGGTCCAGCTGTAAGCGGCTACATTTTCCCTATCTATTTGGGGAGACAATAATGTCTAGATCTCGTGCCGTAGAAGGTTTTGAGACATTAAGACACTAAACATTTAACGGCTACTAGTATTCTATTCTGATTTGTTTATCATTAAAGTTCAATGTTTTGATAGTTGGTCTCGGTTTTACGGTTGACGGTTTGATTTTAACCTGGAGAAGTCAATTGACCGATTTTCCATATTATACATTGGTCAACGACACAGCAACTATGAATAATGGACATAAACCATGTAAATGCACAGCCGCTTTATTTGTATATTATATTTTGATTGTGTACATTACTCAAATAAATAAATGTTCTCAAACGAATAGAACATGTGATGAAAATGCAAGTCGTACTGAATTAAAAAAAATAAAAACAAAAGAAAAAGAATTTTGACCTCAAGTAACCTTTTTAAATGAAACTTTACGAAATAAGTTATCAGTTCAACTAGCGTTTTTTGTTAAAGCTGAACATTTCTTCAAATGATTTCTTTTTTGGAGTCGCTATTCACTTTCAAAATATATAGAGAAAATAAAATTCGAACATTGTTTCGTTTCAAGTACAAACAAATTCGTTGCCAACATTCTTTTCTTATGTATTTTCCCTTCTCATTATTTTTGCATTTTAGATTAAAATAGAGATTTAAAGTCATGGCTGTCATTTTTTTTTCTGTCATATAAGTTGGAATCACAGACTTGGCAGGGGCTGCCGAGGCGTAGCGGTTAATACGTTCGGCTTCGCATCAAGTGCTCATAGCTCCAGACAAAGGCATGGTACGGTTGGCCGTCACTATTTTTCAAAAGACAATGTAAACCGTTGTCCCGTGTTAAAGTAGGTTTTGACATGATAAAGGACTTTCCCTGCTCTACGATTAGAAGTGACAATGATAAGCAGAGGATCTCACCCTTCGACGGCACACGTTGACGTCTGCATATAAGTGCAAATCCAAGGGCGGGACGTCAATCAACAGCACAACCAACCAAAATACTTTAGACGTGTACTTTTCTGGTAATTCTTCCTTTTTTGATCTGCCAGATATTGTGTACATCGGGAATACGAACAACTTTCATGTGTCACTTTCTAAGCAAATGTTGAACGCCGGACACAATGTGCTCTGCGAGAAACCGATGGCATATAACCAAAAAGAGGTTCGCTAGGTATACGAGTTAGCGAAAGAGAAAAAGAAGTTTTTCATGGAAGTAAGTACATGTAGACGTTTTCCGAGACTCATGTGGCTTGAAAACGATCTTTAACCTCAGCTCATATATCATTTAAAACAAATGATACCCAAGGAGCGGGAAGCGTACAATAGAGTAGTGAAATTTCATTTTGCGCTTCAGATATACGAACATAATATTTCAGTCGAATCTTGAAAACTCGAACGTCGATCTCTCGAAGATCTCGATTTCTCGAATAAAAACGACGGTCCCGATTTCTTCCTTAATAAATTCAGCAAATTTAGTCTCGATCTTTCGAACGTCGACGGGCGAAATTTTCGATNNATACCTTTGAAATATCATCTCAATCTTTTGAAATGCAAATTTTTGGCAGATATTGTAATTGCAAAGTGTTTATTTAGTAATTAAAGTTGAAGACATTGGTAAAATATTACAGAATATTTACCCAAAAAATGAGTGATGAGAACATTGTCCTGGAAAGGGGGTGAATTAGAGGGTTTGAGCGGCGGAATAACGTGAAGCTGGAGAGTAATTGTATTTTTGAAAACTCGAAGTCTCAAAAACTCGAAGTTTATCACCGGTCCCGAGCACTTCGAGTTTTCGAGATTCAACTGTATATATTAATTTTCTGATAGCCATTGAAGTTAAAGGAATATCTTTTATTTTATTTTTTGAAAAGGACTGGGAAGAATGATCTTCCAATTCTGAGAAATACATTCACGGTTACAGATTAACAAGCATGCTAGAATATTATATACCGTGTCTAATAGCATTGCTGACCATTTGTAATAAAACTGAAGACGTACCAAAATATATTCAAAAGCATCAGTCCCTGAGATACCAGGTCTAGAAGATCCAAAACCTCAACGTGGAAAACAACTGTGGAAAGCAACTGTTAATCCCTAAAAGGATGGGACCAAGTTCCCCGGAATGAGTCAGCGTGCCATGTTATTATGTCAAAATTCTGTTTCGTATACTGTATTTTCAAATTGCTCGTATCTGTTATCTACATCTTTCAGGCGATTTGGTCTCGTTGTTTCCCAAACTATGAACGCATTCGACAGGAACTACTATCAAATTCCCTTGGTGAAATTCGACTTGTCACGGCTCAATTTTGCAAACGGGTAANNGGTGGGTGTCTTTTGACTATGGGCATATACCCGGTGCAGTTTGCAAGTTTAGTGTTCAACAATGAAAAACCGGAAAAGATAACTGCTTTTGGAAATCTGAATGAACGTGGTAAGCCTGCCTAATTGAATTATTGATCACAATCGTTTCTCTGTTTTCCCTGCATTGGACGGTTTTCCATGACTTCCATTAAAAGACGGTAGCATTAACGAGCAATGATCCGTTTTATTTGTTCTATAAAGAATACAAAATAAAAAATAGGCAATCCCGGACCCAGGGCAAAAATGAGGTGTGATCAAGTGCCCAGGAGAAGTAAGCATATGTCGACCGGTCATCCGTATTCAAAATCCGTGTGTGAAGAAAGTACTAAAAATTGATATCATTTCAACACAATGACCATTTGGGGAAGAATTAACTCCGTTTAAATTTGTTGTTCAGCGCCCCTCTGAATAACTTTCAACCAATGTTCGAATGCAGGAATCAAGTATTGATGCATTCTTGGAACGAGAAACTATTAGAATTCTTAATGTGCCCCGCTTTGTTTACATACATACATACCTACCTACCTACCTACCTACCTACCTACCTACCTACCTACATACATACATACATACATACATACATACATACATACATACATACATACATACATACATACATACATACATACATATGCATGCATGCATGCATGCATGCATCACATACATACATAGATACATAAAGATATGCATGCATACACACACAAACATGCATACATACATACATCCATCGGACCAAAAATCCGTCCATGCATACATACAAACCCATCTACATACATACATACTCGTGCGTGACTAACTGCCCAAGAATATACGATTTTAAACGTGTGGTCCTTGCAATGTTTCAGATATATTCTTATGCTTTTTATTTCCTTTTTTGAAAATAATTAGTTATATTCGGGTATATATTCTGTATATCTTTTGCAGGGGTGGATCTCGATAGTTCAGTGATGCTACAGTATAGAAATGGTGGAAGAGCAGTGTTAAACTACAGCACTAAGATTGATGGTAAATTACGTGCCGAAGTTCTTGGAACCGAAGGATGTATCAAAGTAATTATTAATTTGTATTAGCATTCGTGAAAAATTTGTATGTTTATAACTTATTTATGCATACAATCATTCTGTCATATCGTGGGTTCAAGTATTCAGTTGTGAAAGAAACTGGCTGTTCCTTTGGTATTGATGTGAAAAACATTGTACTTCAATAAATGAAAATCATTATTTCATCATAGTGGTGGTAGGTTGATCGTGTGGTTGCGACAAATGAGGCCAACGCTCAGCAATTATTGCCCTACAACAGGAAGGTTTTTCGTTTGTGTTGCACAGGACCTCGTTTTTACCGTCTGATTCAAAAGCACCTAGACGGCCAACTGCCAGAAGGGTATCACGCCAATCAAAGAGCCACAAAAAGTAACTTTTACAGAAGTCACATAAGAGATATGAGGTATAGCGGAAATAATTTGTGCTTATTATTAGTGGTAGTGGTGGTGGTATTATTATTTTGATGATGTCGATGATGATGATGATGATGATGATTTTTTATTCTTCTTCTTCTAATTACTTTATTAGTAGGAGTAGTAGTATAAGTAAAGGTATTATTATTATGATAATTATCTAGTTTTATTATTATTATTTTCATTATTATTATTATTATTATTATTATTATTATTATTTTTATTTTTTTTTTATTTTTTATTTTATTATCATCAGTCTTATTGTATGCCTTCATTTTCTTTTACCTTTTTTGTATCGATTTATCTATACACTAATTTTTCATGCAGATTGACGACTTTTTTCACTGTCCAAAAGAAGTAGTTTTGCAATCTGGAAAAGTGTCAAATGAATTACCTGAAGGACCTGTTCCATTTATTTATGGCAACGGTAGTGGCCTACGATACGAGGCAGACCACGTAAGAAGATGTATTCAAGAAGGTAATTACTGTGTGCCAATTGTACCATTCACTCACCGT
>JACSZP010002791.1:0-11637 GCA_016161895.1 Pinna nobilis | reverse complement strand
GTTTTTCTGACATTGCATGTGTTTAAGTCACATGCAGATAACCTTGAATGTTTCTGTTATCTATACGTCTTCGGTAAATTTAACTACGAATTATCTTTGAAAGGAATCATCCTTGGGCGATTGGATTGCGATGACGGGATTCGCTTTGCTTGCGCTCGTGCTATTATCTGCAACAGGTACTTTCACTGGTTAGAATTCATTGTATAAAATATATAGTAAATTTTTCATAAAAAAGGGGTTTCGGCGAATAACATTCTCACATTGCTGAAAACTTCAAACGCAGTAAATGAAAGGTATATCCCCTTTCACATTTCACGTAGTCACTCTCCGTCTGATTCGTAAATTAAAAAGTTTGAACAGTAATACATGCAGATCTTGAACCTAGCTTGTCTATGTTGTTTACGCCTGTATTTTTGCATTATTGTTTGTTTTTTTTTTCTTCAAACGGCGGTTCATACGGACGAACGGAAGTGTCCTGTCTTATAGTTTAAAAACGATTTGTATTGTGACTATTCGTTTTGAGCGAAAGACGCCGAAATCCAGATCAGTATATGAGTAAATGCTTATATTATTTCTTTTTGTAGGCTCTACTTCCTCTTCCTGTCGAAATGGTTGGATACCGTTTGCAGAGTCTTGTTATATGTTCACAAATGAAGCAGAGACCTGGGGCGAGGCCGTGGTAATTGTTCGTTTTGTTACTAAAAAACGGAAATAAAGAATAAATTTTAAGATTTATTGATAATGACAACACAACATGAATGTACCTTCCCTTTCGACTACCTAAATTATACCCCTCCAAGCCATCTGTATCCTAGCATTATGCTTTCATTTACGTTTTCTTGTATACACGACATGGCGAACTGCTTAACAACCCTATATACTATTCCTGTCCTTGAAAATACCACCACCAAGAAACTCATATAATTCAATAAAAAATTACAAAAACTCTTAATTACATAATTATCCCAGGATTCCTTTTACTAGTCTGACGGAATGGTGCCAGAATTTCACTTTAGCATATTTTCAGGAAAGCATGCAACTTGAAACAAATATTTGCTTTGCAATTTTTTTGCAGTTAAAGTTATGGGCCTACCCAAAATAATATTTTCAATATATCTGCCAAATTTCTGATAGTTCTTAGATCCCGTGCATTATATCTGCAATGGGTGCACATATTGGAATGAAAGGTGTAGTCCTAGGTTGGTCACGATTTTATGAGAATTACAGCCGTGAACTTAGAAACTGTTTAATGTTTCATTGATCCGTTAAAAATTCTCCGCAAAGGATTCACATATCGAAAAGAAATTTACAGAAACATGCTTCCTTGAAACTGTGCCCAATACTTTCATCATTCGGCAGGACTTTAAAGACAACTTTATGATAGAAAGTTTAATTTTAAAATGAAAAAGTATAAATATGAAAAACAATCGTAAAGTAGTGGATTGGACTCTCTGAATTAAGATAATCTTTTCATCCCAATGTCTGTAAGTTTAAACGGGAAAGATTGATCAGATTTATAGCATAATAGCATGACATTAATGTAATGAATGTTTTTTTATTAGGCTGAATGCAGAGCCTTTAGATCTAAACTTTTGGAGATAGAAACAGAGCAAGAATTCAACTTTATAGGAGGCCAGCTTAATAAAATACGTGTGAGAAGCGCATATTCTAATCATACCCAAACGCCGGTTTGTCGGGGGCAATTTGATACAACACATAACCTTGTTCATTTATACGCGGGTATACGTTTTTACGTCTGTCTGCGTAAATACATGTACACTGTTGGGTCTACCTATTTTCTTTAGATCTAAAGCTTAAATGTTTTACTGGATAGCCACACATAATTGCGATGTGCAGGTCAATAGGCTTTTGATTTTATTTCAAATATAGTTATAATGACAGTTGTCATTTTCATATTGTTTGCCTAATAATAAGGGTATATTTGCGAATAATTTCCCAAGGAATTTGATTGTTTTAGCTTTGCTACTTTTAAAAATGGTTTATACAGAGAGTTGAGGCATGTAATACAATAGTAGTCGATGCATTCTTATCGACAATAACCTAATAAATGCGGAAATGATAGTATTTGTCCGATCGATTTATTTTTCTTCCAGCTAACGATTCACATTGGATAGGGGCCTCAGACATAGAAGCTGAATCGCAATGGCGCTGGTTGAATAATGACACTGTTAAACAAAACACATTTGTGAGATTTTTCTCTTCTTGAATCCGGAAATTTGTAAAACTGAATCTAACTAATCGGACTAGTTTTCTCCTGTCGTCAAGTTTTACTGATGTTTTAGCAGGACTCCAACATACAAGTGTTGTCGATATATAATGTGTATTGTACTTCATCTCAAAAGCATTTAATTCCAATAGATCCATTCAAAGTACTCTTCGGGTGTATATATAATATTTGTTTAATATATAACTTCAATCTGTGAAACCATTTCTGGAATGAATCATCTCCGCCGATTTAGGTAGACCTCTGAGACACTGACTGATTACTGAATAAAGGTTTTGTTAGGACTTATAACGACGACCAAATAAGTCTTTTATGTTTTAGAAAACACAAAAGGAAAACGTCGCCTGGGGCTAGATCTGGAGATTATGGTGGGTTTGGAAAACTCAGATGTATGTGATGAAGTACTGTAATGAAATTGACGAACATGGCTAAATCCTGACACAGGGCGTCGTTTGTGAGAATATTTCTTGAGCTGCATAAGTATTACAAATTTCCCCTTCGGCATTTGGAATGTTTGCGGCTATACCATTAAATGAGAATTTTATACAATAAAGAACCTGCTTTGTTCTTAAATTATTTTTATTAATTATAGGTTTTTTACCGTATTTAGTTTGCCACGTTTTTTTTTTTTTGTCGAATTGTTCTCACTTTGCTAAATGGTAAAGCAATGTTTCGTCGCAAATCAAAAATAATTACTTGTTGACTTTGATTTAATTCGCGAAATTTTTTGAGCCATTGCATGTTTGTATTTGTACTTGTACAAACAGCGTGTTTGCATGCATTTCTATTTTAAGTTCTTACTTTTTGTAATTGGCATTTTCCAGATACTTTTTAACAAATTATTAATTTTTTCAGGAGTAAGTTAAACCTAACAGTGTATATTAATTGGATGAGTATTTAACTACACATAGGGCACCTGGCGAACCAAACGCAGGTGTGAATGAAAACTGTTTGGAACTCCTCAACTCGCCAGCTCGATATAATGATAAGCCATGCATAGCAAGAAATCATTTTATTTGTGAAATGAGGTAAGGCATATCCAGAGACATATAAACTTTAAGTATCAAATGTGTTTCGAACGTCCACATCCTTATAAACATGACAAGTCGAGGAGTACCAATTGTCTAATCCCTCCATTGTTGGAATGCCGCTTCCGTCACATAAGTGCCACGGAAACTATACATGTTCGGTAAAATGTTGATGTCGGTTGAACATTTCATGTGTTCTCTACCTCTCTAAGACAAAGTAGTCACATTAAATGGTCGTACATTCAGAATATTATCAATGGTCCTTGATAGAGGGACCTTGACCAACTCTGACCAACGAGATCCCCACATCGACCACAGAACTTTCTCAATGACATATTTAAATGCTCAGTCGCGTATTCATGTGTATTTCGTTTATCGACTAGTAGCCCGGCTCTCAAAATAAAATATTCATATTGCGGACATGCACCGCCAAAACGTAAAAGTTGTGGAATGAACATCATAGGCACGAAAAGACGGAGTAATGCCTCTCACAAACGGAAATTTCGTGATAATAAAATTGAAATCGTAACTTTTTTACTAAGACAATTTCACATGCATTTTAAAATACAATAATTTTCTTTTATTTGTATTTATTTTCAAATATATTTGTTCCCTGGAAAGAGTTGACAAAAGAAAAACAGCATTATAGTGTTCATTGGTAGAGATCCGTGTCAGATTTGCGGTAGGTTCCTCGCCTGCACACCTTTAGTTCAGGAGTTCCCTGGATATTCTTGTCCACTGGATACAATAAGTTCTTGCCTCAGGTAATGCACCGGTAATCCATTGGTCTATCACTGTTCAGTGGCCATATGGTACTGAGCACAGAATAACAAAAATGAAAATTTAGTTGACAAAATGATATGAAAAATAACACTTTCTCTGTGCAAGTTGGTGAACACTGAAATAAAAGTATAGAATGTTCCTGTTATAAAGCTTTTAATTTGACATTATTGAATTGATTTGAACAAAATAGAATTTAACCTGTTTTAAAGCTTTTATGCTTTTGTAAAGGAACGCCCCAACATTTCAGTACCGTGGTCAACTATGGCATAATAAATCCCTTTTTAGACAAAGGTATGCAGCATAACGCCATAATTTACGCAGAGGTATAAATGGAATTTATATATACGACATATATTTCGCAGTGCCCTTCGAGGAATTTGTTATGCTGTCTGTAAAAGGGTAAGAAAGAGTAATTTAGGAATGTGGATATTAAGTGACACTTTTATGAATAAAATAATGTTTATGAAAAGAATCGCTGTTTTTATATATGTCATATTTTCATCACTCTACGTTTTTCTTTTAGCACTGATGGCGGACAGGGTATTCTAGGATAAAACGTGTTGACAAAGCTTTGTCTTGAATATGATACATTTGAAAATCTTCCTAATCATATAACAACTTGGTGTATTAAATTGTAAAGAAATCAGAGTTCGTGTTCATTTGTGTGAATTAATTGACTATTATCAATGCTGCTAATGTACTTTTAATATGACATATTCTAGTGACAAACCTTTACTTAGCATTCGTATAGTTTTAAACTCGATAATTTGAGTTAGTATATTCATGAGTAAACGTGGGTTTCAGGGAGGCTTGAATGTTTGGCACCTTATGCCTGTTACAAGATCGTCTTCCAACTTGTATTTCCTTATTTTATTTACAAGGAAACATTAGTGTACATATGATTGATTTTGATAAAACAGTAGCATTATTCGTTTAGTCCGATCGTCATTCNNCGTTAGAGAAAAACGAGTGTTAGTTTTGAATTACTTTAGAAAATACAAGGGGTTTCTACCCCTCGAAGATGTTAAAATAGTCCATTTTTCAAAGAACCATTTGAGTTATTCCTTTAAAAAAATAGATAAAAAGACTTAAGAAAACAAATATCTCTGAGCAAATTTAATCAAGCCTGCGTATAAAGAATCAAATTGAATAGACAAATGAGTTTGAAAAATGAAAATTCTGATAAATATGTTGAGATGAGGTATATATCAGTATAAATCAAGAAAAAGAAATAAATAGCTAATGGGATAGGACCGAGTGTCCGAGTGAAGTCAGGAACCTCTGCTGCTCTGTCTTAACCCAACAAACGTTCCGAGGATCATTAACACCTTGCGAAATCGATCAATTATCGATGTCTGTTGAAAAACTAAAGTGTTTTTATCTAGTAACCAAAGTCAATTGTATAAACGCAATACTTGAAATCTCAAGCAACAGACTTAATTATCAACTAAATAAAGATGTACTGGGAAAGAAGTAGATCTTGAAATGAAAAATAATAACACTATAATAAATGATGTCAGAGAGCTATACAAAGATCGTTTACACGACGCATAATCTCAGCTGAAGGAACTAATACAATTATTACGAAACGAACGCAAAGGAATTGAGCGCAAGGGAGAATCACAGAAGGCAAACCATAAATAGGGATTTAAATACAAATTTATTACAGCGTAAGATGAAATTTGATAAAACAAAATTCGAACTGGAATTATGTTTATATCCTACTTTTGCCTAAAAAATCTAAACAAAAATAGCTAGAAGAAAAGAAAGCTTCAGAAATTAATTGAATGATTTAGAGACAATGTTGGAAGTAAAAGTCCCGTTTCTGAACAATTGAACTCGAGATAAATGACACTGCAGAGTCGTGTACGTCTGCTTCATACGCTAATCTGATGAGCCGTCTTTATGATAAATGGGGTGAATTTTGTTTCACCAGCGCTAACTTCCCATATTTATAATATTCCCTCCTCACCTGCATATGGAGTTCATGTCTCTGCCAACTTATTTGATACGCTAGATCTTCCTCAGCGTAAGAGCTTTTTTTTTAATTGTGGCTAGGCTTCTGACAATCAAGTTGATATTACAGGNNCTTGTGCACTTCTCTGTTATCGGTCAAACTTGGTATTTAATAGGAAAGGTATTGGATTTCAAAAATATTTCGTAATTTAATCAAATATCTACCTCTTGGTATTCTCATCTTTCTGGCTGTAAAAATGCTGAACAAAACAACTTAAAACATTATTTCATCACCAACGAGTCTATGGTACATCAGGCCAGGGGTCGGAAGCTCATGCCTCTAAGGAAGAATCTAACTCTTCCAGTCCTTAGGGTTCGATGATAAAGCCGATATTGCATAATTAAAAAGGCTGCCGCCATCTAGTAGTACACGTACTAGCCTTCTGTCTGTGCGTTCTTGAGTTCGAATCAACACTACTCTGCGGATGACAGCGGCTGTCTTCCAAATGAGACAGTACAAACCGAGATCCCGTCTCACAGTAGATGTCAGCGTGTTTAAGAACCCTCCCTTCTCTTCGGCCGTAAGTTCCGATCATTGATAATTGTAATTTCGATATATTCCGTTGCACCTCGTCCTTGATACGCATTAACTTCTGGAGCCATTCAGTTGCAATCGATGACGCAGATATATGAGTGAATGAATACTTAGCGTCAGTGAAACAATGACAATACAACAACTACAGAAATACAAAATTTGACGGAATATTTTCTCAAAAGCTGGTTAACTACAAAAACTGGCCGGAAGTTGACTGGGCATTAACATGACATAGTAGGCAAAGCAGATAAGTGGTTATTTCAGTTGTTCTAATGTTTTAAGAGTTATATGTTTTGCGGATGACCCGTATTCACGTTTGAGTAAATGCGTTGTACTTAGATAGAACATGTGGTCCTTCTTCGGTTGAAATGATATGTGAAATACGACGTCCCGTATTGCAAGAATTTTGTCACCTTCTAATGGCTATACTTGCAAAATGCGAAGCCCATTTTCGGCATATCACTGCGTCTTATTCATTGACAAGATTCTCTGATCAGACGCTAAGTAGTTACAACATATATCCAGCTATTTGATTTAACTTTACTATTATTACCGCATGTTGACAACTTTAGATAAACACTATCATATCGACTAAGTCAATATTTCCGGAGTAATGTTTACCTTCTTGACGGCAATAGCTAAAGTAAGGCTATAGTTATATGTCAGTTTTAAAGGTGAAATGCTCATATATTTTTACTATTTTACTTTTTATTTCTAATCCATTAAGCTTATCCATGGTCTCAGCATTTCTTCGTTTCGCTGTTGTAATAGCAATTTTTATTGACGTTTCCAAATAGACAAGATTAATCTAATGATCATCGGGTGACATTACGACTATTTACTATTTCTGCATAAATTCTAGGTCAAATGTGAATTTACCTTTATCCAGGTATGTCGCCCAAACTAAAGTTTGACAGAAGAATTAGCACAACAAAAGACGTTGAAATTGAAATGTGTATATTTCCAAAGAAATAACATATATTCGAAAGTGAAAAATATGTATCAGCAGTTTAAGTTTAGATATCAAACCTGACTTTATCCTAAATCTTACAGTGAAAATTAGTTTACTGAAGGCATTTAATACAATTGACAGGATACATCTACATGTAATTCGATGTCTTCACGGGTTTGTAGCATGGGTGACACGAAATACACGGTGTCTTTTTCCCGCTGTTTCTACAATACCAATCTTCATTGATACAACATCAAGTCGTCATGCGAATACCACTTAGATTGTCTTTTTCCATACATACAATGTAAGCTTAAGTTAGTAGAATCTAATCTACATACTAGCAAGCACTCGCAATATAGGAATTAACAGTCCAGTCTACTTACCACAAATATGTCCTACATCTACTTCACAAACGATACCTCGTTATTGATTAGAACAGCTGTAGTCTGTCAGTCACGTTTTCTCAATGGCAAAGTAATGATATGTTATATTGTGCAAAACGTGTTCAAAAACTTACATGCCCGCCTGTTTGATTTTTTTACGCGCCGCGCGTTTGTGTGTGTGTGTGTGTGGGTGTGTGTGTGTGTGTGTGTGAGGGGGGGGGGTGTTCAATGGTTTATTTCAGTGGGTAACTCAACAAAAGGACAGTTACCATTCCTTTTTACTCTATTTAAGTCTTTTAAGTTATATTTAGAAATACTGTTTGTATTATAATTTTTCTCTGTGTTTTTTTTTTGTAGTGTTGTCTGTGTCTCTAGCTCTAATTTTGTCATTTGTATTGTCAATTACCTTTCTTTGTATTAAATAACAACACCATCACAGTTTTGACATCTTTATGATTGCGCATTTCATAATTACAGGAATCCAAATGGCTATGCGGTGGGGAATTTGTGGTGCTGGTCTAATATCATTTGATTTCTGCTCAGCGTTGAAGACGATGTCGCCGGGAGAACATATGGTGTGGATTCAAATGTATTCTATTTCTATAGAGATAAAGAAACAGATAGAGAAAAAAGAAGGGAAAAGACCGACCGCACAAATGGCGTCTACTTTATACAACTGTGGTAAAAGGGGTGAAGTAGAAAATACCAAGGGGCATTCCGAAATCAGTACGTTAACGACCGACAAAACCATCGCCAAAAGCAAAAGGACACAACACTACAAACGGAAATACACTAATGCACCTATAACTAAAAAGTGTAACACGAACCCCACTAAAAACCGGGAGTGAGTACAGGTGCTCTGGACGGGTTAGCCACTCCTGCTCCGCGCGAGGCACCCGCCGTGTCGCGGAACAAATTAAACAAATACAGATAAAAAAACAAAACAAAAACAAAAAACAATTCTTACGGAAACTTTCAATCTCTTCAATACTTTAAAAACAATACGATGACAACGTTCTTATACCGGATCAACCGTGTATGGTGTCACTGTCTTATCATACTTGAATGCGTATCACAAAGGATATATTATCCCAATCCTCTTTCTCGATGTCGTGTTAGAATGTTTAATATACGACAAACTTATTTGCTATGACGCTAAGACTTTACATAAATGTTTTTATCTGTCCAAAAACGGTATTAGATCATTAGACTAGAGAGATAGCGTATATTAAAAAATACCGATATTTCAATCATATCAATTATTTCCATGAAAATCAATACTGTGTGTATATGTTCACGCATAATTTTACGATTTAACACTTATGTCTAAGCAAGTCGTCAAAGAAAAAAAAGTATACAGTCTAACCTGTTTTAAGAGACCGCCCAAGGGAAGGAACAAAAAGGGTCACATATGATAGGTGGTCTCTTAATTTAGGTGATTTACATAAGAAAATTATTGGAATTTCTGGAATTGAATATTATTGGAAATATTAGAATTATTATTCCCATTTTGGGAACCACTCATTAAGGTCACATAAGACAGGTTTTCCTTTAATCCAGTGGGTCGCTAAGGCAGGTTAGACTGTATATTTTTTATCATCTTTGATATACGTTTCTTTTCTGATGAAGATTACAGCCATTGCTGCAAGATGAGCGGAGAGGGCCAGAGTTTTTGCTGATAAATCTGATATCAAAACAGCCTATGGTTCCTATGATGACATCACCAACAATAAGGATATTGATTAGACTAAGTGGTACCTGTTGTATCCTCCAGTGTAATTTTTGTCAACTAAACATTTATCCGTCATATGATTTCATTTACATTTTGCATTGTTGATGCTAAATCACAGTGAAGAATGTATCCCAGTAAACTGGCATTTGATTAGCAAACTTTGAAATTTTCTGGAAACAGGATTGAAAAAAAAAACGGATTTAAATCAGACACAAAAAGCTGTTCCATTCTGCCACAGGGGCTCGATTATTTCACTAGGATTTCAACTATTCAAGGTCAAGCTGTACGCGACTACATTTTCCCTATCTATTTGAGGAGACAATACAGTCTAGATCTCGTGTTGTAGAAGGTTTTGAGACAATAAGACAATAAACATTTAACGGCTACTAGTATTCTAATCCGATTTTTTTTATCATTAAAGTCAAATGTTTTGAGAGCTGATATCGGTTTTACGGTTGACGGTTTGATTATGACCTGGAGAGGTCAATTAATCAATTTTTCATATGATACATTGGTCTACGACACAGCAACTATTAACAATGGACATAAACCATGTAAATGCACAGCCGCTGTTTAGTATAATATTGTGTACATAAGTCAAATTAATAAATCCTTTCAAACAAATAGAAAATGTGATGAAAACGCAAGTCGTATTGAATTATGAAAATGAAAACAAAAGAAAAATAATTTTGACCTCATTCAACCTTTTTTAAATTGAAATGGAACTTTACAAAAGAACATATGAGTTCCACTAGCGTTTTTTTTTTATTAAAGCTGAAATTTCATCAAATCATTTCTTTTTTTGGAGTCGCTATTCACTCTCAAAATATGAAGAAAAAATAATGTTCGAATATGTTTTCGTTTCAAGTACAAGCAAATTCGTTGCCAACATTCTTTACTTAAGTACTTTCCCTTCTCATTATTTTTTCATTTTAGATTAAAATACAGATCCAAACTCTCGGATGTCATTTTTTTTTTTTGTCATATAAGTTTGAATCAAAGACTTGGCAAGGGCCGCCGAGGCGTAGTGGTTAATACGTTTGGCTTTTCATCAAGTGTTCATGGCTCGAGACAAAGGCATGGCACGGTTGGCTGTCCCTGTTTTTCGAAAGACAATGTAAACCGATGTCCCGAGTTAAAGTAGGTGTTGACATGATAAAGGACTTTCCCTGCTCTACGATTAGAAGTGACAATGATAGGCAAATGATCTCACACTTCGACGGCACACGGTGACGTCTCCATATAAGTGGAAATCAAAGGGCGGGACGTCAGTCAACAGCACAACCAACCAAAATACTTTAGACGTCTACCTTTCTGGTAATTCTTCCTTTTTTATCTTCCAGATGTTGTGTACATCGGGATTACGAACAACTTCCATGTGTCACTTTCTAAGCAGATGTTGAACACCGGACACCATGTGCTATGCGAGAAACCGATGGCATATAACCAAAGAGAGGTGCGCGAGGTATACGAGTTAGCGAAAGAGAAAAAGAAGTTTTTCATGGAAGTAAGTACACATATACGTACTCATGCTGCTTTAAAAGGGTTTTAATTTTAGCTCATATATCATTTAAAAGAAATAATAAGAATCGAGAAATAGAGTAGTGAAAAGTCCTTTTCCTCTTAAGATTTACGAACATAATATTTCAGTTATCAAATATATATTNNAATGATTTTCCAATTCCGAGAAATACATTTACGGTTTCAGATTAACAAGCATGCTAGAATATTGTATATCGTGTGTAATAGAATTGCTGACCATTTGTTATAAAACTGCAGACGTACCAAAATATGTTCAAAGGCCTTAGTCCCTGAGATATCAGGTCTAGAAGAACAAAACCTTCAACGTGAAAAACAACTGTGGAAAACAACTGTTAATTCTTATCAGGATGGGACCAAGTTCTCCGGAATGAATCAGCGTGCCATGTTATTATGTCAAAATCCTGTTTCGTATACTGTATTT
>JACSZP010002788.1:6023-18193 GCA_016161895.1 Pinna nobilis | reverse complement strand
TAGAATAACACTGTATGAGTGAATTATTGTAATAGGGAATTTGGAAAGAAGTAAACATATATTCTAAAATTACGCTTTTACATATTTAAAAAGATATCAAACGAAAAGTAATTTTGATATATTCTTAATTCTTCTAATAATTTTGCACTTTTCTGTCGTGGTCTTCGGAACAATCGATAAGGGCGCTTAAGTCATACGAACAACTTCTAAGTATTGGGTCTATAGATAACATATTAGTAATCGGAATCTGCAAAGATCATCTAGGTACAGGGCAATTCGTTTATTATTTTCTTTACTTTGAGTTTCTTGGTGGTACACTGTTTTCAACTTTTACTATCAACAGATGCGACATGGCAATTATCGGTCTATTACTTTTTTGATTGGCGTTATTTTAGTTCAAACCAAGTTCACTAAATGATAATTAATTTGCCGTGTTAAAATGATCTATGCATTTTTATTTCATTCATGGTTAGTGTGACGTAGGGAGTACCGGTACATCAAAAAGAGTTTAAAAAACATTAGTGCACGCAGTGCGTTGTTTATGTGGTCTTCGAATACACCTATATCATATTAAAAAAAATAGCGAGTTTCATGTTTAATACTGAAATCATTAGATGCCACACCTCGTAAGCTGCACCAAGATTAAGTAAGACAAGATACGTATGGTCGCATTTCTTAAAGGTGGTACCTATCTCGATTTCACAATCATCGCAAGAAGAGTAATTCCATCTGAGCGTTACATACTAGTTATTATTTCTTTTTGGATGAAATTGAAATCGAATATCTACCATGTGATATGGGATACTGAATCTTTTTATTTCTTTCGCTCTTTTTTGTCTTGTGAGGGAATCGCTCGGTTGACACAGAAAGAAATGTATTACGCTATAGCATATGTATATAAATGCATGGTGAACACGTAAAATGAACAAAATACGAAATTCGTTTCTGCTGTACAGACGTCAAAGTGAGGTATTGTCGCAGTGCACTACAATTATGTTCACATTGTACTTTACGCTTAAGTGTTTAAAAAATTATCAGCAAAATTTGTTATGCGTCCATGTGCGTGAATAGGTATCCCAGTACCATTATGTATTTTGCTTATTCGGGAAACTTTGTACAATTGTAAGCGTGGTTTTTTTTTCAATGCGACGATATAACATACCCCGTGATAATCATTAACGTTTGTGCTGGATTTTGCTTTAACGGTGAACTGACACTAGAATACGATACCCGCGCTAACGTTATTTCTGGGGATGATTACGTAGACTACGTAGAATTACGTAGAATTACGTCGCTTCACTATTGGATATACAAGAACTGCACAAGCGCTGAGGATTATCACGTGGTACATAACATAGTTATGTCTATCAATTTATATGACTTATTTGCATTTTAAATTATCAATGACTGAACAAATTGTGCATGTCATTTATGTATTATATTCAAACAGAGTCATATATCTCTGCTCTTTAGAAATACATCACGCAGAAAGCAATAACTCATTTGTGTTTGTTTTGTAAGACTTCTGTCTGCTTTAGCAGATATTGATCGAATGATTTTTCTTTATTTATGGTTTTTTTGTTTCAATGCTAATATCTTGATTTATTTCATATCGGTATAAGGTATGCTAAATGCTGTCAATGTAGAAATGAAAACATCCACTGGGGATATTTCCCATTACGAGATAAGCCGAATCATTTATAAAATAAATCTTCCCTTTTTATTTTCTCGTTAGTTTTATAATGTTATGATGCTAAAGTCACGATCGATATACACATTTTATTATCAGATTTACACATTTTATTTTGTTGGATATTTTAGACACATTTTGTGCCTCTTGATAAAATGACATTTAATTTTAAGTTTAAGAGACTTATCGCAAACGAAAATGTTGACAATGCGACGTGAAAAAAAAAGATAAAATGTTTACATTTTCACGAACTATATGTACTTGATTTGAATGTATTTTTCACCAATTTAATTTTCATTTACTTTATTTTTATTTTCCCCGACTAATTATTTCCCTTTAGCTAATGTGTATGATTGATAACCTGTCGTCCGTCTTTTCCTCTGGCTAGGTTGTATCACTTGTTTTGGCACCGTAAAACATGCCTTAAGTTTCCTTAGTGTGAAAATTTACTCAACTCCAACTACTGAATTATAATTCGCTGAGAAGCTAAATTCGAGAAATTTCTCAGACTTAAGTGAATTCTTAAGTTTTATGGTGCCGAGCCGAGGTTTCTGATAATGTGTCACAAATATGTGCCGTACATGGGGCGGACGAGCTGAGATAAACCGGTTGTGTTACTGTCCGAAGGGTTGATAATTAAAAAGTTTATAGAAAGAAAAAAGAATGTCAATCTATCGTGTTAGGTAATAAATTCCTGTCTATTCCAACCTCGTGCCTTTTATTTACGAACCAAACACATTTCGAAAATTTCAGGGCATTCTATTTTAAAACTACATGTAATTTATATACGTGCTAAGGGTCACGAAATAGGGATACCAAGTGCTAATAGAGCGCATGACCTCAATTTGTTCCTGACCTCGTGCGGATAAAGTATATGAATGGGATCAATAAGCTTCTAAGAATGATGTTTGTATATGCCTTACTTTAAACGACTTTCATCTGCGTCCTGTAATATTGGTAAAGATACCATCCTCTTACATTTCTTTGAATATATTCACGTTCAGAGTTTTAAATATAATTAACAGAACAGATAAATGTTTATACATGTATAAATATTACGTAAGACTCAAGATTTTCTCCTCAGAACTGGTTTGTTCCAATTTCCTGCTTTACAATTTTCTTTTCATTGCAGATGAATCAGATACTGTTCTTTTTGGCATTTCTTGGCATTATTGAACTTTCACATGGTAAGTTAGCTTTCGTTTCCGATCTTTGATGATTTATGCAGATGTCACACTCCGACGTTCCCTGTAGCCCTGCCACATTTTATCTCTTGTACAGCTTTTACATCGGTGATTAATTAATACTGTCGCTTCATCTTTGGCTCTCTTACGTCTTATTTTATATCGAGATTCCAGTGATTTAAACTATTATATTTTTGTCGTCGACTGTTCTCGCTATCGCATTAAAATATCATGCTGATTTGAAGCACTTTTATCTTTTGGGGATAACAGAACTATCTCTGGCGCCAAATCGTAATTACGTTGCTCCTGATTTTGTGCAATACAGTACTGCTACAAATGTCCCCCTCAATCTCTGACATGATGATACTTTTGTTCTTTTCAAAAGTACTCGAACTTTTACGGCGTCATTCGGTACTAACCGCAAATTTTAATCGAAAATACTTATATGATATGATAATCAACCTATAAATTTAATTTTCACTGAGAAATTAAAAAAGCTACTGACATTTCAAAATTAAAGGTAAACCTTTTGATTTACCTGGTTTGTCAGTATATCTCACCCGCTTTCAATTTAATTAGCCTCAGTCAATGGCAAACTAATAAATGATTAGAAAAGGAAGGTCAGTATCTAAGAAATTGCTTTACTAGATCAAACTTTACAACACTATATTCTTAAACACGGTAAATAAAGCAATGGGGAACAATGTACTTAAAACAAAATGGAATACTTGTATATTTACTTTTTTGCAAAATGTGTCATGCAAAACGAAAGGTAGACATCACTTCGCGGAGCGATACTTTTGCGAGCCTACAAGTGAAGGGAATAATCCTATGTTGTATGGAACTTGCGAGTGGTAGGCTTAAATATAAACCGGGGAATTTATTTTCGCAAATGAGTGCAAGAAACTGACACTGACTTAGGAAATGTTGACCCACACCAAGGACTTTATCCTATGCAGTGAATAGAATAACAGAAAAATTCACAGTCACGCTGTCAATAAAACTCGGAGCTGGTGTAAACGGGAATTACCCACCGCTGTACCAGGCTCTTTCAACGATATTAAATGTGATGCCGCAAAAGCGGAGTGCACAAAGTGCATTTTTTCTGGTAAAATATACTGTTCGTTATCATATTTCAAAACCCGGTTTCCTTTCCGATATGTACCTATTTGGCATTTATCTGTATAGTACATTGAGATAATATTACATTCGAGATTTTTTTTCATATCATCATCTTTTTGTTAAGGGTTTTCCCTTGTTTAATTGTTTTATATAAAGATTCGTTATTATTCCCAATTCGTCATATTAATTAGGACTTGATGTTCGAATTTCCCGCGGTACCTCTATAATTCTATTTTATATAACACTTTTATCATCAAATAAATTATTTTGTCCGTTTGTTTGTCGATACGTCTTTTCTTTTCTTTGCTGATTACAATATATATTCTGATATTCTGCGCACAATCATACTCTCATCTGTACGCATTTTTTATATAAATATATATATATAAGTACACATGCCCTCCACTTCACAGATTAGCTCAATAGATTAGGAATATCGGGCGCACATATGCGGAAGCGGCCTTTTGCTTACTGACACACTAACATCGTTAAGTGCTTTTTGTAAAAGTACAACCAGATTTGTTATTTTGATGAAAACACAAGAGGTTTTACCTTTTACCACATGTTACATAATTATAACTTATAACTTCGAGACAACCGGTGCGCTCTCTCTCTCTCTCTCTCTCTCTCTCTCTCTCTCTCTCTCTGCAGTTTAATGTCAGATGAAGAATTTGTATGCATATACTTGTGCTTTATAACCACATGGTGCTCTTGTTAAGAGGTTAAAGGGGACCGTCATCCGAATGGAATGTCATCATCTTCCTGGCCAGTAGGCAATAAAGAAAATTGTTGAAGACAGGCCACACTGATTCCCTATCACAAGAGACATTGCTGGATTTGTGGATAATCTGTAATATCCGTCAATAAGTGTTCAGAATGCGAGAATAACTATGTACCCAAAGATACAGTTTTATTGCTCCAATTTATTTCAAGAAATAATACAAGGGATCGACAAACTAGAATAATTTTAATGAAGTTATAATTAATTATATATATATTCATTTCATTTTCATTTTGACAGGACGATGCCCTTTTCATCCGGCGCTGCTAGGCACATGGACAGTTTACGACATGTACGGATATGAGATGGGCACGACGTTAACATTAGATGAATCGTTTGTTTTTGTACAGACACAAGAGAATCAGTCGATTTTCTTATGTAAAGAAATCGATTACTATGAAAATGTTCTACTTGTGTAAGTATTTCTTATTCATCATTTTGACGAATTGCATCAATGTAGTCCGTTGCTTTCAGTTTTGATATAACTGTCATCTATATATGACAATATGGTTTAATTGTTGTCAGTTTGAAATGGTGGCATATAAATATGTACAAAAGTTTCCCTTACTTTGATGTATTATCTATACTTTTTTCTGCTGAAAACAACATTTTAGAGCGCTCTCTCAAATCCATCCTGCGTGCTGTGCTCCTTCTCCAAGAATATTTTAGTATCTTAGAACGAAAATGAATATTAAGTTAAAATTGTTGACGAAATCAAAATCACCAAAGTCCACTTTGAGTACCTTTATCAATGGATTATCCTGTCTTTTTTACAGCGTTATGATGCAAGATGATGCAAAACCGATGACATATGAATACAATGTCTTTTTAACATATATTGCTAACAAGGTACCTGCTGATTAGTAGGATGATATAGAAAATTATTTGTGAAAGCTATTGATGCTAATAGGATTACAAATATGATACACATCAATATATAGAAACAGTAAAGTGCATCGCATATTCAGTATCAAAAAGGGATATAGCTTTGAATAGCACTAACATGGCTTAACAAGTCTCAAGCAATTCAAGTGACACTTTTGATTGTCGCTAAACCTATAGACATTATTGCAGAATGCAGTTCTAAGAACGATGTACACAAATAAACTATTAACTAATTGCCAATTTAGCAATCAATTGTTATTCTTAGCACTAACGACTCATGTAGCGATGTAGTGATGTTTACCAAGATTGGGTGGGTATTATCATATGGGGTCAATATTGTTTGCAAAATAGGGATAATTGTAACATAACTGACATATTGCATTCTGCGTGTGCAGTCCAATTTAAACGGCGCAGTTACCGATATTCTAAATACTCATATTTCACATGATAAATAAGTTGCTATTCTGGATTACAGGAAGACCTCATTACTACCGAGATTGTCTATCTTAACATCAAATCTTAATCTAAGTGCTGAGAATTCCCTTCAGGTTCTGATAGACAGTATTCTTTTTAATTTATTGTGATCCACATCGACAACCGAATTTGCAATACATCTTAGAGAAAATGGTTAATGCAGGAAAACAGACAGATAATCATTTATAAGAAGTTTGCATAAGTAGCATACGATAATGCATTATGTTCACTCGGAATTATCTAATCCTAGACATCATTAATTCCATCGGTGTTTTGCTTGTCTCTCAAGAAAGCTCCGAATTATTATGATATGAATCTTTAAAGGACAGAGAGATGCTTTTCAGCTATTTTCCTTTTATGTTTTTTATATATGCTGGATATAAATTCCAGTGTCAAACTCGTGAGCAGACATGAATACACCTTTATGTAGATAGATATGGCTCTACAAGAATCATCATTTTGAGATAGAAGACTTTGTTTTATATGTGGACGAGGATGGAATACTCTTGATTTATTCTGAGATTATATCAACTTGTTAGTCTTGTTACAGCTGGTATATGTAAGGATTCTAGTATTTTTCCCTTTATAAGAAATAAAAATCATAGTAATATCCTAAAACTCGGTGATATAAAGTATATTCCTTTTTCCCTTTACATATCTATGTATATAAAATATATCTATATGGACGAAAAAGTCAAGGACTTCAAACAGCAGAAACAAAACATATTTACATTGACATTTTACATTACATTCACGGAAATAGAAAATTAACAACCAGCCTGATACGACCATATATTTATTTTTTCTATATCTACATATTTTCAAAATCCATTACATATCCTTTTCTTTGATTTCGATACCTTAGCGCAGCCCACAATATCGTCTGATGTGTTACCGATACCCTAGTTCTGCCTACTATATCGTCTTCCAAATAAAGATGCCATTGCATAGCTTTTATATCTTCTCTTTTTATTGGTGATTCCTAGTGTGGTCTAGTGCATAAATATCATTTGATATCCTTTCAGATCCCTTGACCGCCGAGATGTCATGTGTTTTCAGTTTCCAATGGTTGATATGTCACCAATAGTAATGATAAGACTAAGCCGTAAGTTGAACATTAATATTTACAGAATGTGAGTTTTTATATTATGAAACGAGCACAATGACTGTCCATTGTAATTGTTCTTATTGAGATTGAAATGCGATTATACACGATATACTATCAATGTTTTTTCTTTAAAATTAAGAATTATTTGTATTATTTATGCTTTTCGGAAACAAAAAATCCAACTGATGAAAAACTTCATGCTATGATGATTCTCAATACTGGAAGAGAATATTTTGAATTTCCAAATGTATACAATGGGAAATTTGCTGGTACTCCTTTTGAATACCTTGTGACCTTTCTAAAATCATTTGCCTTTTTGGTTGCTGATACACATTATATCATAATGATACATAATATTGATACATCCTTCAGCATTGTAAAGCAGACATATTTACTCCACGCCGCATTAGTGACATTAAAGCTGCTTTGTATGTTTGAGGTCTGGGTTCGAATCCAGGCAAAGGCAAATCTAAGTCATTTTCATTGGTAGCTACTATTCCCTAGCTAATGCTTTTGAAACGAAACTGTTGGGTCGTTAGCCTGAGACCTCAACATCGAGATCCCGCGTCACAGTAGTTATATGCATGGTAAGGACGCCTCTCTGAATCTCAAAGTTTGAGGTCCCGGGTCATAAAAGTTTCAGGTATGATAACATAACCTTTCTGCTCAAACACTTTAAATGACGAGAGTAATACAATGTGCAAAGCCAAGCGCCGATATCCGATAACGTTTCCATGTATTCTTAATACACTGAAACACAAAGTAAATCAAATCAACAATTTAATCCACTTTTTCGTTTTATTTTTCAGCTATGATCATCAATAGCCGGAATTTCTTCACGCCTACAAGAAAGCAGCACATAAACCCAACTCTTGCAAACACATGTGAACACTTCAGAAATGGCGATTATGTCATGTTGCAAAAACTCTCACGATGAAGTACTCAAACTTCTGAATTAAAATAGCTGTAATATAGTATTTATATTGTCGTTTTTATTTTTGCTAATATTACAAGATTTTGTGTTTTAGTTTGAAATAGAATCATAGTTATAGATAGCTTAAGCTGTGCAACTGAACTTATCCAAATAGATAGGAATAATTAACTGGGTGTGGTTTTCAGCCACAATCCACAAATAATCAGTCATATTGTGGCGCTCAGGTTAATTTGTAAAAGTGGAATCCCGTATTAATTATCTTTATTAGTATTTGATAAAGGTCATAGACAAGGAAAAGTGACAAATCTACATAACAGGCATCAGCAGATGCTGGCTTCTAGAGTCTAAAGACGATAGCCTGCATGATAAAAGAGCAATGGTCTGACTTCTTAGCCACGGAGAATGCTAAGATATGCCTTATATACCACCAATAAGATTTGTAACTTGGTCGTGGCCTTTATACCGAAGTTGATAATTACCTGCACTGGAGTGACTCCCAAGAAACACTTACTAAAGAATTAAGGCTGGAATTTGTCTTGACATGAGCTTCTCAGCCAATCAGAATGCAGTACTTGCTGGATTTGAGCAAATTCTAAGACTTCAATAAATTCTCTTTTTTCTTTTTTTTTTTCTTTTTTTTTTTTTTTTTTGGTGTCCGGCCCTGCACAAGATGCAGGTTATGCACGGTACCCCCTCATTTATTGTATCTTTATCCAAACTAGCCAAATTTTATAGGATGTTGAATTTCGGTCATCCCTTAAAAGACACCGTCTAATCGCTCCTTCAACTATCCATTTTTAGATATTGACAACATAATTTATTTGACAGTGTTACCTCATATAACGTCAATGTTAGCCGAAAATCACCTTTTTATGGGGGAATGTGACACAAAACTTGCGACCAATGTATGACGTATTTGTTATGGCATTAGAAAATCCATAAACATGATTCTGCCAGCGTAACCTACACAAATCCTGCTGAAAAAAGAAGAATCGTGCTGAGATAATTTTTGTGTTAGAGTCATTACAAGCGATTGTATTTCTTCTCTTGAGATTTTGTTTGTTGCTTGGCTTACTTAAATGTTGTCCTCAAAATTACTTCAGAAATGACATGGATGGAGACTGCAGACCTATTAACTTTGGCTTAGAACAACATACCTACTAACATTTGCCCACACCTTTATTCTATGCAGCGAGATATAATTGGTATCACAGGAGTTGCTTACCTTTCCGGAGCACCTGAACTCACTCCTGATTTCTGGTTGGGTTCGCGTTACTTTATTTTTGGTAGTATAAGTATTGCTGTGTTGATAGCTGTTTGTGTCGTCTCTTTTTTTATTTGGTCATGCTTTCGTCTGCCTTTGGATTTTTTAATCATTGATTACCCCCTTGGTATCTTCTACTGTCAACTTTTTAGGCCTCCGTGCAATGATCACGGAGTATACCGTTCACCTTATGTTGCCGACTATATCGATGGTATATTCACGAAACAGCGAAAAACGATTTTGTCGACACTGTCGCAACCATAGAAATAAAACACGTCCACTTTGGATGCCGCAACACTATTTTAAATATTCCTTGCTTTTCATAATACTATGTTGATGATCTTTTAAAAAATGAACAGAAAGTGTTAA
Source organism: Pinna nobilis (assembly GCA_016161895.1). NCBI lineage: Eukaryota > Metazoa > Mollusca > Bivalvia > Pterioida > Pinnidae > Pinna > Pinna nobilis. The sequence goes on along the minus strand of JACSZP010002788.1, from coordinate 8,382 downwards.
AAATGTTTAACAGAAACTTAAACGTTAAAATTGTGTACTATTTTGCTATGAGTCATGCATATACCGTACTTCCGACGGTTGCTATCCACCTTAGCTACTGGGACTGAATGTCCAAGCAAACGGAAAATACGTCGAAGGATTTACCGCGCTCCATTAAAAATGTCCGTATCCAATTTCCGATACAAAATCATAAACGCAATAAAATTCAATTCAGCTCTTATCTTGATGTGATAATATTTGCCACTTACTCCATTGCAGAGCAAAATAGAGCATCAACAGAAATTTAAAACCTTACTTTTTTATAATAGACACGTTTTATATAGTAAGTAACGATGTAAAACGTAAACATATTTCAATGTATTCTGTTATTTTTTGTATACTTTTAATTCCAGTGGGAACTGTTCTTTTCTTCTTTTCATTTCGGTTTTTACGGCTTTGACAAACAAATATAGACTGTTATGATGCCGGATACCATAACAACGTTTTCCCCCATTGAATTTTTTTACTTGAGAGTCAATACTCTATGGCGTCAAAAATTCATAAATGTCCATTTGAAAGCATATCCAATCCGGCAATTTTATATTGTTGACGTTGCACTTGATCAGTAGAGAGTTTACATCGGCCATGACTGTTGGAAGCAAGCTATGTAAAAGAATTTTCTTGACGATGCCTTAATTTTACAACAAAAAAAAACACTATTGAAAATGATGTTTAACACAAGATTTACAAGTAAACAAATTACATTTGTTAAATTTCTTTCTCTTTCGTTGGGTGTCAAAAAGAGTCAAAAAAGTGTGCAAATATTAAGGATTCAGAAAGCGAAATTTCTAAAACTCGATGAATACGGAACAAAATCTAAATATTTTCATTACAATTTTAGATCCTTTGAAATACCGAATGCTTCATTTGATTATTAACGATAATAAAGTTACTTATTGGCAGTACTGGTTCTGTGGCCATATGTTTTCTACAATTTCATCCCGCTTTCATGTCGTGCTCAACCAGTTAGCTTTATATATGAAAATAACTTGAAACGGAAGTATTCTGCCTTGCAAAATAAAACTGTTAATTTGATTTATACCTGGACGTTTACACTTGAAAGTTAAGATAGTAAAATATATCTAATTTTTAAAATGAAATATGTATAATGCTTCAAAAAACGTGGAGTGTATATGCCAAAAATAAATCTGTTCTGTAATTGAGAAATTTTGGCGACCTAACAGTCGCAACTAAGAATAGAAGAATCTGCAGGCTAAGAAAAGAGCTGATAAACATTTATTCTGATCATTTATTCTTACATTTTGTGTGTGAAGTAAATAACTCTACAAAAAATATAAAAAAGTATAATTCTCCAAGTGTAGATAGTAATTTCAAAATTCCAAGAACAATTTATCTATGCGTATTGATATCGATTGCGTTTACCTAAGACAATATCCTGACTTTAAGAAGGACAGAAATAGCAACGGAAAGAGGGGATGTGATTAGCCTCATTTAAGGTGTTCTGTATAGATTTAAGATTAGACAATGTATTTTTAATCTCGAAATGAGATCGCGCGTTAATTACAATGCTCATTGCACTGTAGTTATGTGTCAAGGTCAATGCTAATGGTTGTCCGAGATTCAATGAAGTAATAATAGATATTATATGAATTCTAAATCGTGTTATGTATATTAAAAACCGAATTCTCTTGATTTAGTCAATGTAGGGAATAACAATACCCTGTGTTTATCTGGATAAGCAATTTTTTTTTCATATCAAGATACGGATGGTATAATTGTGGAAACTGGTGAAAATCCTAACCCTTACATGTCACAAAAAAAAACTTGTACACAAGTAGCATTCGCAAGCATTTTTCTCGTGAGTTCACCAAGGAAAGTGTTCCTGTATTTAAGAGCTGCTGTCATTTGAAACTCAACAGAGTCACGGCAATAACTGAGTTTTGTATACAGTGTCACAGCTCTTGGTTGCATTCGTAGAGATGAACCGCGGTGAAGTATAGCTCAGAGGATGAATGTTAGTCAGGGTACAACAAATTCGGGCTCTGACTGATCTACACGGGATTAATTGCTTACTCTTGAATCTATCTGATTAGACAAATATCAAAAACAGCATTATCTGATGATATGTATGTTAAAAGTTTTAAATAACTGACATATTAGCCTACCTGGCATAGTGATCAAAGTCAACAAATTGGTAGAATATCTCAAGAACACAGGAATTATCCTATATTTGCGATATCGTAGGTTTTTTCTGACAAAGCAAACCGACGAATACCCGTTAATTAGAATAACCAATTCTATTGATAATAACCGAAAAATGGCTTGCTTAAAAACGTTCTCTTTGAATTGTTCATGTTAA
>JACSZP010002782.1:0-13700 GCA_016161895.1 Pinna nobilis | reverse complement strand
AACGAAATGGTGAATATATATGACCTGCACATTTTTATAAATCATAGGTCCATGTGTCATAATAATTGCATTATTTTTGAAAATTCTAAGCACAAAATATAATTTTAGCACTTTGAAAAATGCTTATTTTCCTTAAAAAATCGGTACTGTTTTCCATTCAATATGGCAACCGGTTTCCATGGCAACCAATTTGCAAATTCAGGTTTAAAAATTGTTTTCTTGCATTTTAGCTCAATATTTGAAAGTATGCTAAGTTTCATTGAAATCTGAGACCATGCGTGCCCACCTCCCTATATAAAAGTGTAAATGCTTACAGAGAATGGCTATTAATAACAATAACTATTTAATGTAATCATCTTATTTCAAATATCACAAAATTAGACATTTGTCATTTTATAACTGATCATTCAAGAGTAAATCATGAATAATATTATTCAAACGATCTTTTTCCCCCAAAACTTCATTTTCCTTCCAAAGTTTTCTTTTCAAGTAACAAATGTTAGTCAAATTATAATTGTATGTCTGTATATATATATTTGTAGCCACTTTTATTACAAAAAGTCATTATACAGGAGAATGACTGAAATTCGAATACTAGTTCACAATGTTCTTGATGTTTCAAAAATCGAAAAAAATTGTGCGTAATAGTTTTTAAAAGTTTATTTTGTTTAAAAAATAATTTTAATTCGTCATCAGATTCCCAAATATATTGCTTCTGAAAATTTGTTTAGTTCTTGAGGATTATCAGTTTTTCAAACATCTGATATATTAGATAAAAGTCATTAACGATTCATATACTTAAAGAACAATAAATATAATGGAGTTCATGCATGTGTTGAGGTGGTTGTTTTCCAGTGACCGAAGGCAAGGGTATCTTGTCCATTGGCAAGCACATAGCGTTTTTCGTCGATAGCACATAATCCTTTTTTTGAAATGGTGTAAGTGTATAGGGTGTGTTTCAGACTTAGAATACAAGTCATCTGACACATGACGTCTTTTTTCCCAAACAAACATTGATTATACATCTTATGACGTAAATCTTTCTTGATGGTAGATTTTGCAATTCCTTTACAGACTGTTTTCTCGTGATCTGAATAGGTGAATGAGTACATTTTTGACTTCAATCCTATAAATTCCTTGATAGCCTTGCCTCCGGTTTCGTCTTTGAAACAGCCAGGAATCTTTTTGTTTGTTACATCATATGCAAAATGGTCATCTGAATAATTTGATAAGTCAAACAGATGGCGATCGGTATAGATTTGTCTATACAAATCACCATCTGTTGAGATCTCATATGTCAGGCTATCCGTGTCCGTGGACAACAATTTCAATCCCAATTTTTTCATCATGTATTTGTAATGAAACTCATACATGATGATCATTGATAGTATGGCCTGCCCTACGTATATTGGCTTATTTAGTAAAATATTAGTCTTTGTGAGTTGACATCCCGTCAGCTCTTGGTTAAAGATCTTAAATCTTTCAAGTGAAGCTTTAGCTGCTAATTTTCTTATTTTTCTCTCTGTGTGAACCAATCTCGCATCTTCTCTTTTACGAACATTTTCAATTGTTTTACCAAAAACGACATTGTTTATTCACTTAAAGAAATCTTTCTCAAAGTCGTTTTTTTTTGTCTCTTTACGTTTTTGACTGTTAAAGTCAATGTAGGATTTCAGCCATGGATGTTGTCGAAATTCAAGAATCCTGTGAGTTTTCGTTAATTTTAAACCCAAGTCCAAGTATAGTTGCAAATTTCGATAATGAAGAACATATTTACTTTTTAAAGTAGGAATTAATTTAGAAGTCTTTACTCGACCCTGTAATATCTCATTTTGTTTTTCGTTGAAATTTAATTCCTGCAATAACTGTTTATAGTGTGGTGAAAGCATGTCATCAGGTATCATTTCAGCTTCCGGTGCAAGTGGATAATCGGAGTGTAAGTCGTGTAATTCTGCAGGGTATTCTAAATCCACTTCTAAACGAAAACCCAAATCACCATTTTTTGAAATGGACATGACATCAAAGTCTCTAACTTCAGACTCCTAACCAATGAAAGAATCCATATGGTAAAGACTCTGTCATCGCTTTACCATACAGATTATTACAATCTGTATAGAAAATATACTTGGTTGGCTCAGATAAGATGTATTGCTCGGGAATATAGGGATTGTTATCTTTGGAACATTTATTGCTTACAACAGAAACACCCCTCGCACTGCGTTCTCGAAAAATAGGTACATTTCAGGATCGGTAGGCAACTCTAACGTTACACCCGTCATTTTCAGTGCTGCAGACCATGCCAAACCGGGAGCGCTGACAAAATGGGCACAATCTAATCCATAGTAATTCATACACATCTTTCTTAAGTTTCCAAACACGTCAGCAAGAAGAAGTACATCGGTCTTAAGGTACAAGTCGTGATACTGTCCCAGATCTTGCAAACCTAAAGTATACCATACGTTTAATGCGTGGTCATAATCAAGGTCAGAAATGTGCGATTTACTCAGCTGACTGTAAAATGCCTCTTTTGGTGGTAAATTTGTCTCGGTAAATTTATTGTGATCTGTGACGTATTCGTAGGGGTATATACCTTTCCGAAGTAAGAGTTGTGCTTGCGATTCTGTAAATTCCTCTGTAAAATGTTTGAAATTTATTATGCCTTCTTTTGTTAGATTTTGCACCAACGATTCTAAGCTGTGAGACATAAACTGATACGAGTCAATAAACCGTAAATTTCCTAAACTAAAAGAAATGTTATTCGGAATGCATGTAACTTCCTGATCCTTAAACAGACCTAGACTCTCGCAATTGATATGCGAATCGAACCCTCTTAAATTAAGAAAGATAACGGGAATGAAAGAGAGGTGACTGAAATTGAGATTACAGGATTGCCATCTGGCACCTCGATATTGTCTAGTCAGGTGACAATGATCTCTACATTTAATGGTCAATTCGGTAAATGGACGGTGACAAATATGACATTGAGTGCTAGCAAAAAAGGCGTGCTCTTCCTCCCTTGTTAAATTGATGGGTTCTATTGTTTGCAATTTTTCTTTAATTTGTTTGTTCTCTAAAAACGTTCGACTTACATCAGGACCCCTATAAATGACTGGAGGTTTAGTATATCTATCATCTATGCCTTACGATCTGATAACCAAAACCGCAGGGTTCAGACTTAGTATTGGCTGTGGTGTTTGATTCTTTTGGGTTTGGGAGACATGTATCCTTCTTTTGTACAAATGTTTCAAAATCGGCGTATATGACAAAACCTATTGGCATTTGCTTTTGAAAATCTGAAAAACCAAGGAAGTTTTTACCTTCTTCAGGTAACTTTTTTTTAGGTTCGTGCTTTGAACAGTATTCTATATGTTGTTGTAAAAATTCAGCTATGGTAAACCCATGTAAACAGAAATGGCAGAAATATGTGCGGTGTCTCGAAGTTTTAGTTCTAGAAAGAAACGCGTTCAAATTACTGATGAGACAATAGTGTGATTTCCTACCTTGTGTTAGATACAACAAATTAACACAGTGTCGAGGCTCTTTGAGTTTTGTGACATACATGGGAAAGATTTCTTTATCCTTAAATCCAAAAACATTAATAGAGATGCGATTTTGCTTCTCAGATTTATGTATCTGAGATATTGAAACGGGATATCTAGTACCATTCATGTCGAGTTCATCTTTGTATTGGAAATAATAGTCAACATATTCTGGTAAGTCTGACTGCGGATGAAGGGAGGCCAATATGGACCACATGAAACACTTTTCATCCTTATTGATAACATTCACCACGGCTCCGTGTGCTAGAGAAACTGGTAGGGGTACATATGTCGATCCACTCAAAGGTGAGTACTGCACAGTATAAATGTTGAGTTTAACAATGCGCTTTAGTGTCCATCCAGACCCCTCATGTAAATATTTTTCAAAGGAATTAAACATCTTTTGAAAGGCAGCATTTAGATCATGTCACTGAAATCCCTCTTGAATCATATACGTGTTTGTTCTACTGCGGAAATGTGGCTGTAAGTGCTGTATATTTCCGTCTTTATCTTCCTTTTCTAGCTAAATTTGTATGCTAAGATACCATTTGATATTATTAAGACGTTGACATTGTTTCTGTAGGTGATTTCGTACTTCTGGCTCCACGCTACGGAAAAAAATCAACAAATCCATTCGGTCATCGTCCTTAGGATCTAATTGTCTGATGTTAGCTGCTCCATTAATACTGCTTTCGTCCGAAAAATTGTGAAGGTTCTGTGTTTTGTTTTCACTAGTTTCAATCCCATTGCTTTGTTGCAATTTATTTTCACTTCCATTGTTTACAATCCCATCGGTTCCATTGTTTACATTACCATTCGTTTCATTACCATAGTTTTCGAAAAATTGTTTTCGTCTTCATTGTTTTTCCGCATCCTGCTTTTTAACTGAATATTATCGCTTTGAGCTTGGTTGTCTTCGTTTTGATTCATAGGATTTTCATTTCTGTTGCAGTTATCGTTTCCTCCAATTTGCATCGTGTCTTTAGTTGCTGCATTGTTGTCTCTATGCTTTAAAATTGTATGCTGTTTGAGCGTGTAGTTCCTCGTAAAAGATTTACCACAGGTATTGCATATAAACCCTTTTCGTGCTTCTTGAGGTAGCGTTTGAAATTGTCCTTTCTTTTTATCCTTATACCACATATATCACAAGTAAATACTTCCACTCTGCGTTATTTACATGGTGGAACATTGTCGTTCCCTTCAAAGTTATCTAAACACTTATCAAGCATTTGTCTTTCTGTAGAACTTACCTGTCTGTCTGTGTGGTATAACTTCGTTCGGTTGTTGTTGTTGTAGATAACAAAACTTCTAACGACTCCAGACATCTTTGACTATTTATTATCATTGAAGATTGAAACAGCATCAGAAAATAATAATGCTAACACATGCCGCCGGCCTTTCGGGCCCTTGGCAGGGTTAGCCGAAGACTCACTCAGTCGCTCTCTGTCTGTCTGACACTCTCTCCCGGTATGTATGTGAGTGAGAGCACATGCTTCCAAGGAGGGGGGGGGGTCTTTTATATTCAAGCCTAGCTCAATTAAATGTACTAATTTGGTAACACAACTATGAATATACGTAAGATAGATGGAAAGATAAATAAGGTCGGCTTTGTCCGTCTGTAGCTACAGGGAAGATATCTATCATATTGCATGCTAACAAATGACTGTTACATGTGCTGGTCAGTTATCTGATGCAGTATTGTACTACAATGTAAACATGTAACATAATCTTACATGCATATAGACCGACTAATTAAAGATAAGAAGAATTAGTGTTGTGGCATTTAGCTTCCCTACAGGAATTTTTATTAGCTTCCCTACAGGCATTTTTTTAACAAGGTCTCTTACGTATATACTAATAATGCCACACTCGTCCCTATGTTGTTTGAAATATGAAATTGGAATAATTTCAGATTTCTAAAATTCCAAAAAACTAATTAATTTAAATCTTGGGAGTTTCTAAAATTATGAACAGTCAATTAATTGAAAATGTTTGGAGCATGGGATTCTTTCATTCACGTTTGCATACGCCACACTCGTCCCAATGTTGTTTACCATAGACATATAAATATCTTAATAGTATAAATCAGATATTGAGAATGAACGAACTAGTAAATGTTAATACATCTAAAAACATTTATCTCCTGCTAATTCATGATTGTCCTTATTATTTTTGAACGGTCCATAAAGTCTTGTTTTAAAATATAACACTACAAAAAAAAGTCTGTTCCAAGGAAAGGAACTTATTGACCCATGCAGTATTTCTTTTCTTCATTCGAATTAGAATAATCACATATTGGATATAACACGATGATTTTTTCAAAACATATACACATTTCCGATAACATTTGGAAGAATTATTGTCTTCACTTGTTTTAAATTTCTTTCAAGTGTAGGTTATGTTACTCAGATCTCGTATTTCCTTCGTCGTGTCTTACTTTTGCTGGAGTCATACCAGTGACGTAATAAAAAGTCCTCGTTAAGACTTGTTACTTTGAAATCATCTTCGATTACTTTAATATTATTGGATGTTGAAAACTTGGTGTGTACATTTTCAACAAATGTACTGTACTGAAAAGTCAACTTGCAGGTGTGAAACTTTTGATTAATTGTCCAAAGGTTTGACATTCATCGTTGTCTTTGACGTGTACAATGGTAATAGGTCCGGGTCTTGTAATAATTCCAGTACGTGCTGTTTCTAGTTGTCATGTGCATTCAATCTTTCCACAATGTGAGACTATATCCGTGTTTTATAATAATTATCAAAACTTCAAATCAAAATTAATTAAAATCAAATTATCAAGATAACCTTGAATAAAAAATTCTTATCCTACTTTGAATAGATGCATATATTATATATATATGCATATAGGGCCGATTGGACTTTCCTTTCCCTGCCGGGGGGCCGATCGGGGCCGATTGGACGTTCCTTTCACTGCCGTGTGGCCGATTTGGCCGATCGATTTATTATTTTAAGATTTTTTTGTTGACGATTAAAATAACATACCAAGTATTATGTACAGAGTCACATGTGAATTTCACATGATAGATAGATATGACGTAAATATTCGTATAACGTCATTTATTACGTCATAGCCGTAAACACAATGGCGGTCCCTTGGGTTAGGACGTATTCTCCCGAGCCAGAAAGAAATAAAGATTTTGATGCGGTGCCCGTTTTGATGGATATGCCACCAGGAGATGCTGAACCCGTCACATATTTTAAATTACTATTTACAGAGCAACTGTCTAAAGAAATTATCAGACACACAAACACGTAAGCTTAATCAATTTTATCATTTTTAGGCGGTCGTATAGACAGTACCGGTCGAGGACCAGTACCCGGACAGGAGCAGTACCCAGTTTTTGTTAGATTTTTGCTAATTAGAACACAATTTTATGGATGACATACAAGTTTTATTTCAATTTTCTACGTTCAACCAAAAAATATATTGCCATGTAATATGCAAAATACGGAAATATGCCATAGTCGGGTAGATCTAATGGTCCTAGTCTGGAAGTGGTCCTTGACAATATAGATCCTTACTGTAAGTACAGCATTGTGTCATATGTTTATGAACAAACGCCTTTTCACTGTATATATTTGTAGTAAATTTATATTTTTTAAAACTGCTCTTATTTTAGCCAACCTTTTCTCTGGAAATTCAATTCACTAAAAAATAATTCAATACAAACAAATTTATTTTCTATCAAGTGGTTAAAAATGCAATTAGTAGAACACAAGATTCAATTCTCAAGTCGTCAAAAATCCTCTAAATAAACTTTTTTATAGAGAATGTGCATTTTTTAATTTTAACAAATGAATTAATCTCATGTAGTCTTAAAATCTGCTGTAAGAAATAAGATTAAGAAAATAACAAGTATTACATCAACAGAAACTACAAGAAAAATCGAAATTTGTGTACAAATAACATAAAAATTGGTCCAGGATCTTAAAACCTAAGGGATTTTGTAAAAATTCAATTTCACTATAAATATATTGTAAAATGACGTTTGTTCATAAACATATGGCAGAATGCTGTAGGTACGGCAAATAATGTATAATCTAATTATTTTGTTTTTAAGATCAATAACACGACGTTTTTATCATTGCTTCTACATATTGAAAAAAAATCTCTGACAGTACCCAGTGTCGGACACGCCCCCTTTGTACTTGAATGAACAAGAAATTTCAATTTATTTTAATAGAGCGTCTGCTTGTATACAATAAATAGAACTTTAAAAACACCTCTAATACTCTTAGAATAAAATATTTTGTACTGGAGTAGATGTGTTGTTGTTCAACGTCCCACTCAAGAATATTTCACTCAAATGGAGACGTCACATTGTGCCGGTCAGTGAAGGGCGTCACATTTTGCCTATGCTCGGCACTTATGGCCGTAGATCAGGGAGGGTTCTTTAACGTGCCAACAATTGCATCTACTGTGACACCGTTTCATCTGAAAGACATGGACTGTCAAATGCGGAGTGGCGCTGTGCGGATTCTAATACTTCGATTCGAAGTCGAACACGCAAACCACTCGGCCACGGAGGCCCCTTTACGTCTTAGTAGCTTTGCTCAAGTTCAAGTCAATTTCAAACAATAATTCAAGAGAACTACGTGTAATATAGCATTGAAAGAATAATTCCATTCGTTTACAATAGATAGGTTGCATTAGCATAAATTTTCTTAGAGTTATTTCCCTTTGTCAGACATGTTAGGGGTAAGATTGGAGACATTTGTTCATTATTATGCCAAATTTGAAGGACTTGTTTGACAAAGTTTGTGTTTTTTCGACCCAATGCAAGTATTTATGTAAGGGATGGGGTTTAATGAATTGTGACAGCATAGTTAATATTCAAGGAATAACCCCAGTAAGCAGAAATAGGATATGTAATTTGGTTGCTTTATGCATAGAATATTCTTCATGGACCCCCGAACATGGCCGACAAAGGGAAATAACTCAAAGAAAATTAAAGCTATTGAAACCTGTTTATATACTACTTTTAGAGTTGCGATGCTATTGTTATAAGTTTAACACAAATTTTTATCATTTTCATATTGAAGGTGATTACATGTAATTAAAAAAAATGACTGACCGTTACCATAGCAATCACTTATAAAAAAATTGAATTTAAGGTATGCAAAAAGACAGCTTCAGCAAGAAAATCTTAAACCCAGGTCAAGAGTGAGGGAGTGGACAATGTTGACATTAAAGGAGCTTTACGCCTTCCTTTCGGTGTTCTTCAACATGTGCATCATCAGAAAACCTTCCATGGAATTGTACTGGAACACATCAATGTTTAGCCAGACTTCCAGATGGTTTAGTCAGATTATTGGACGTAACAGATTCCTAAACATTCTACGATTCATTCATATCAATGATAGCAGAAATGCTATCCCGAGTAATGTAAGTTTAAATAATTAAACAATAAAATTCTGTGTTTGTCTCATGAGAGCTACATGTCAAAAATTAAGATTCCAAGGGGGCAATCAAAAATTGAAAAACAGACATTATGACAAAAACAAAGGTACAACGCCAATTCAGTAATCCACACAAGACATATAAATCCAAACAGCGTTACACAAACCCAAGTACATATAAAAAACAGGGAGAGTTCAGGCACACATGACACCTGCCATATCACGTGTTTCAAATATGGGAAAAGGCACATCATTCTAAATGGAACTGGCAAATCACATATGAAAAAAGCATTTGTATTACATATCTACATACGACCCATATGCCAAACACCATGACCAATACTGTTGTTGAGATCAAATTCAAATCGCTATCTAGTAGTTTGAACCACCTTATTTATAAAAGGAAATTGACAAACCCCTTGGACACTCACGTTTATAGCCTACCTATGCATACGTACCTTTTACTGTGTTGTTGTATTCTAATTTAACGTCCCACTCAAGAAAATTTCACTCATATGGAGACGTCACCGTGTGTCTGTGAAGGGAGACAAATTGCCTATGCTCGGCACTGACGGCCGTAGAGCAGGGAGGGTTCTTTAACATGCCAACACCTACTGTGACACGGGACCTCGGTTTTTACAGTCTCATCCGAAATTCTGATATTGAAATTAACAACAAAAACCACAAGAATATCATCATTGTTTATTATTTGCAGAATCCAGGATACGACCCAGCATTCAGATTCCGGCCATTATTAAAATTTATGAATTGACAGTTTCTGCGATTTAAGATGCCAAAAAGAGAGCTCTGCGTTGATGAATCCCTATTAGCATGCAAATGCCACAGTTCAATGATACAATATATTCCATCAAAGGCCGCGAAATATGGTGTCAAATTCTGGATTTTATGCGAATCAAAGTCGGGATATGTGATCCAAATTAATGTTTATCGAGGACGTTGTGCATGATCCAACCCCTGTAGGGGAGTTACAGGGAACAAATGTTGTCTTGGAGCTTCTAGAAAACTCATCTCTGCTTGGTAAAGGATACCATGTCATATGTGACAACTTTTTCACCTCTCTGAACCTTGGATATAGTCTTCTACTACAGAAGACATACTTGACTGGTAGGTTGACAGGTACTCTCCCTCTCTCCTTACACAAGATAATAACTGCTTGTGTAGCCTTTCTCTCCGGCTATCTCTCATATTTGATATCACACATGTGTAATAAAACCTAGCTGTGATATGATATGTTAAAATGGTAGGGGTGTTATTTGTACTGTCTGGGACTGAGACAGCAAGTTAACCAATAACGACACACTGTAGACTGTTTATTCCTTGAAGTGTGAGTGCATGACGTGACTTGACTTGGTAAAAAGCTGTAACAAAGGAAAAACAATACAATAGATAATATCCAAGCCTAACCATTACATAGATCTATGATAATGTAACTCAAACTAGACAACCATGTCAATATATTGTGACACCATACGAGCTATGACCTATGCATAGATTCTACGTGTAAGTAGCTAGAGCCTACATCATACATGTATATGTAGGGCTAGATAATATACATATATAGTTTAACGCATTTCAAACAACTTGAAACAATTGCCCAACAGTCCGAGATGAGACTATAACTGAAATACTGTGATTAGGCCTAAACATTGCTGACGTACAGCCCACGGGTTAATTGTAAACATAGCTGACGGGCCTACGTGAGATTAACGATTTTCCGTATATAGAATGCCTCGGGCAAGGTCAAGGTTACCGAGCACGCCGCACTCAGTCACTGAAACTTTCTACTTTCAAAAGTAACTTTAAATGTACAACACATTTTATATGAATATTCAGAATAAAGAAAACACGACAAACTTACATTTTGAACTGACTGGGATGGAAACTAAACAGACTAAATCTGCAGAACATCTATGAGATTGGTCACCCACGCTGGGACCGATTCCCATGCTTCTGCAAAAATGGCTACTAGTGCCTACTAACTAGACCTATGGGAAGTAACTGAACTAATTAGCATATGACAAGGGTGATAACTCTAACTGGTTTCATGACATTATATGCCGAATATACACTATACATGTACTTATATTTACCATGTTTTAATTTACATGATCACAGTAGCATACCTAACAGTAATGTTGAGGAATGTTTTACATGTATATTTATTAATGGAACTTAACATTTACTATTTGAGCTATATTTTGGGATCGCAAGCTCGACTTCTCAGTTACATGTATATATGGGAATTCCAAAACAGTTTACAAAATATTTGCTTTTATTATTATATTTGTGGAAATATTTAGAGTGACGAAGTCCTTATGACGTGTCTGGATTTTTTTTCTTTTAAAAACGTAACATTTATCTGATTCGTTCGATTTATAGTGCTCGTGACGTTTATGTCTTCCAAAATTTTGGTATAATTACCAAAATTTGTAATGAATAAACGAAACTAGTAGTAGCTTACTATTATTCCGTGCAATTCATTTCCATTATACACATGTATCTTTGAAAGTGTTCAGTAGTTTCTCTAATTTCTTACCTTGATATTTCGCAAATGTGAAGCGTAATTCAGCATAATTTCAATCCTTATTTTTTCTCCGATTTTCTATCATATTTTCATAACATATTTATTGATAATAATTTTGTTTTACAGGTACATTGCGTCGTAATCGCCCCATGCCAAACATAATTAAAAATGCTAATGACAGAGGCAGCACCGTTAATGTACGTCGAGGCGATTTCTTGTGCATGTCCCATTTCAGTGCAGAAAAGAAAAAGCCGGTAAAATTATTATCCACGATATTAACCGCACAAGAGTCTGTTGCCACCAGAAAGCCGCGTACTGTCTCTACTTACAACAAGAATATGGGCGCAGTTGATCTGAATGACAGTATTTTGCATTCATACGGCACACAAAGAAAATGCTATAAAGTTTGGAAAAAAATATTGCTGCACCTATTTCTTCGCATCCTTATGAATTCATACATCCTTTACAAAGAAAACACTACACAAAAGGTTAAAAGTCGTCTGCAGTACATCCAGTCAGTTGTGGAAAATCTCGCCGGGTATAGAACCCCCCGTCATCGCATTGTTGCTAATAAAAAGCCGTCGTTGGTTACTCTTCCATCGAGGAAAGAGAAAGATTGTTGTGTCTGTTCGGCGCGTGTTCGTCACGGCCAGGGAGTTCGTCGAAGGAGTAGAACGGCGTGTTCGCTGTGTGGACGCGGTCTACACATGCAGTGTGTGAACAGACACACTAATTGTTTTGAACCGTAGACTAACACTACAAACTACATGTACCTTCAGCATTTGTAAAACAGAACTTTACTTTTGAGTTCGTTATGTGTGTACGCATATTTTCTACTCAAATTTAACTATGCACATTGTTCTATAAAATGCTTAGCCTATCTTACTTTGTATTTCCAATTGTAATGGTCTAATTAATCAAATACCAGTGAATGACAGTGTAACCGGAGTCAGTGAGGTGTACTTATTATAAATATATGTAGGACTAGGGCCTACTGTAAGTAATAAATTGGAGGTTATTTTACATCAACTCATCGTATTATTAAGTATATTTCGTACAGTATATGCCCAAAAAGTGATAACACAAAAAAACTGATATTGCCAACGCGGATGTACCAGAAGTCGAATGAGTTATTTCTCGACTGAAATGTCAATCGAATAAACATGATTTTTTGACGGACATTTCAACCCAGCACCGTCTGTCGCAGTCTGGCGACTATCACGGTGTAGATGGAAAAAGTGTGATCGGCCCGTTAGTTACAAACCCAAATTGGATATCTATTTATCATGCATAATCTACTTTTTTAGGTTTTGAAAAACTGACTTGCCGTTTCATTTGGTCTAAATCTGTTACCCTCAGAAAAACATGAGGTACGCGCACGCGGGGAGTGTAGGGGGGGGGGGGGGGGGGGGGGGGGGGGGCACATCATTTTGAGAAAATGTCTTCTCATGTGTAGGCTTTAGGCCTATACAATTCTGATTTCTAAATTCATAATCACAATTATGTGCATTAATTCCAAACGCTGCAAATGTTGTTCAGTAGTAAAACGATCATGATGATTAATGGATTATGGACGCACATGCATTGTTTCCTAAAATGTCTTGAATTGAAGACGGAATTGACCGTAACTTGTAAGTGCTTGAATGTATTCTACATTGATGCAAGGGGAAGGGTGACTACGTACGATTCCAGCCGCGTTTCCCCCTACTTTTCTTTAGTGATATTTTTTAAAAGTATACATTTGAATTTGTTTGGCCAGAGTCCCACAATTGATGTACATATACAAATGTATATTCATGATTTATTATGAAATTCGTCATGAGTTTGCCGTCTTTCATCTTGTGATTTTCAATGAAATATGATTGCTTCCGAAATATCGCAAAGCTTCAGACGTGCCCTCAGAGAAATTAGGTGATTATAAGAATTTCAAGAGCATAAATATTATCAGATTCATAAAGGAAAAGGAAAAAAAAGTATGTAGATCCAGAACATCAAGAAACTGAGATCGAGTGAAAATAGAATAACGCTACTCACCATAAACAGCAAGTGCGACGACAAGTTGCGTCAGCTAACTATGACGTCATGCTTTATTGTTTGACGTCAAAGTTGGCCGTTTGAGACTCTCAAAAAAGGTTTAATCGGCGGAGTGAAAATTTCGGCAGTCTAAAGGTTAATTATTATACCTCTACATA
>JACSZP010002777.1:2883-13307 GCA_016161895.1 Pinna nobilis | reverse complement strand
AGTGTTCTATGTATTCAGACGTGTGTAATATGTGTACAATAGTTTGTAATATGTATACACTAGTGTGTTATATGTATACAATAGTGAGTTATATGTATTCAGGAGTGTGTTATATGTATTTGGGAGTGTGTAATATGTATACAAGAGAGTGTAATATGTATTTAGGAGTGGGTTATATGTATTAATTAGTGTGTTATATATATATATTCAGGAGTGTGGTACATGTATTCAGGAGTTTCATATATGTATTCAGGAGTGCGTTATATGTATACTGAAGTGTGTTATATGTATTCAGGAGTGTGTTATATGTATACAAGAGTGTGTTATATGTATTCAGGAGTGTGTTATATGTATACAGGAGTGTGTTATATGTATTCAGGAGTGTGTTATATGTATTCAGGAGTGTGTTATATGTATTCAGGAGTGTGTTATATGTATTCAAAAGTGTGTTATATGTATTCAGGAGTGTGTGTTATATGTATTCAGGAGTGTGTTATATGTATACAGGAGTGTGTTATAAGTATTCAAAAGTGTGTTATATGTATTCAGGAGTGTGTTATATGTATTCAGGAGTGTGTTATTTGTATTCAGGAGTGTGTTATATGTATACATTAGTGTGTTATATGTATTCAGGAGAGTGTTATATGTATTCAGGAGTGTGTTATATGTATTCAGGAGTGTGTTATATGTATACAGGAGTGTGTTATATATATTCAGGAGTTTGTTTTATCTATACAAGAGTGTGTTATATGTATTCAGGAGTGTGTTATATGTATCAGGAGTGTGTTATATGTATTCAGGAGTGTGTTATATGTATACAGGAGAGTGTTATATGTATTCAGAAGTGTGTTATATGTATTCAGGATTGTGTTCTATGTATTCAGGAGTGTGTTGTATTAAGGAGTGTATTATATGTATTCAGGAGTGTGCAATATGTATACTTGAGTATGTTTTTATGTATTATGTGCATTTAGGAGTGTTTTATATGAATCCAGGAGTGTGTTATATGTATTCCGGAGTGTGTCATATGTATTCAGGAGAGTGTTATGTGCATTAAGAAGTGTGTTTTTTATGTATACTGGAGTGTGTTATATCAATTGAGGAGTGTGTTATATGTATTGTGTAGTGCGTTCATGCATAAAGTGTGTAATATTTATTCAGGAATGAGTGGTATGTATACAGGAAAGTGATATATGTATTCAGGAGTGTGTTATATATATTTAGGAGTGTGTCATATGTATTCAGGAGCTAGTTATTTGTATTCAAGAGTTTGTTATATGTATACATGGGTGTGTTATTTATATTCAGGAGTGTGATATACTTATACAATAGTGTTTTATATGTACTCAGGAGTGTGTTATATGTATTCAAGAGTGTGTGATATGTAAACAGGAGAGTGTTATATGTATTTAGGAGTGTCTTATATGTATTCAGGAGTGTGTTATATGTATTTTCAGGAGTGTGTTATATGTATTCAGGAGTGTGTAATGTGCATTAAGGAGTGTTTTATATGTATACAGGAGTTTGTTATATGTATACATCAGTTTGTTATATGTATTCAAGAGTGTGTTATTTGCATACAATAGTGTGTGATATGTATTCAGGAGTGTGTTATATGTATACAGCAATATTTTAAAAGTATTCAGGAGTGTGTTTATGTATACTGGAGTGTGTTATATCAATTAAGGAGTGTTTTATATGTATCTAGTAGTGTGTTATTTGTATTAAGGATGGTTTATATGTGTTCTTGAACGTGTTATATGCATTCAGGACTATGTTATATGTATTCATTACATAATTGTCTGATATGTATACCGGAGTGTGAAATATGCATTTAGGAGTGTGCTATTTGTATTCAGGAGTGTGCTATATGTATACAGGAATGTATTATATGTATACAGGAGTGTTATATGTTGTAAGGAGTGTGTGATATGTATTCAGGAGTGGGTGATATGCATACAGGAATGTTTTAAAAGTATTCAGGAGTGTGTTTTATGTATACTGGAGTGTGTTATATATATTCAGGAGGGTGTTATATGTATTCAGGAGTGCGTTAATGTAAAAAGGGGTGTGTGGTATGTATACAGGAGTGTGTTATATGTATATAAGAGTGTGTTATACATATTCAGGAGTGTGTCATATGTATTCAAGAGTGTGTTGGAGTGTGTTATATGTATTCAGGAGTGTGTTATATGTATACAGGAGTGTGTTATATGTATTCAGGAGTGTGTTATATATATACAGGAGTGTGTTATATGTATTCAGGAGTGTGTTATATGTATTCAGGAGTGTGTTATATGTATACAGGAGTGTGTTATATGTATACAGGAGTGTGTTATATGTATTCAGGAGTGTTATATGTATACAGGAGTGTGTTATATGTATTCAGTAGTGTGTTATATGTATTCAGGAGTGTGTTATGTGCATTAAGGAGTGTGTTATATGTATACAGGAGTGTGTTATATGTATTCAGGAGTGTGTTATATGTATTCAGGAGTGTGTTATATGTATTCAGGAGTGTGTTATATGTATTCAGGAGTGTGTTATATGTATTCAGGAGTGTGTTATATGTATTCAGGAGTGTGTTATATGTATTCAGGAGTGTGTTATATGTATTGAGGAGTGTGTTATATGTATTCAGGAGTGTGTTATATGTATCTAGGAGTGTGTTATTTATATTTAGGAGTGTGTTATATGTATTCATGAGCGTGTTATATGTATTCAGGACTGTGTTATATGTATTAATAATTGTGTGATATGTATACAGGAGTGTGTAATATGTATTTAGGAATGTGTTATATGTATTCAGGAGTGTGTTTTATGTATACAGGAGTGTGTTATATGTATACAGGAGTGTTATATGTTTTAAGGAGTGTGTGATATGTATTGAGGAGTGTGTTATATTTATACATGAATGTATTAAAAGTATTAAGGAGAGTGTTTTATACTGGAGTGTGTTATATCAATTCAATAGTGTGTTATATGTATTCAGGAGTGTTTTCATGTAAAAAGGAGTGTGTTATATTTATTCAGGAGTGTGTTATATGTATACAGGAGTGTGTTATATGTATTCAGGAGTGTGTTATACATATTCAGGAGTGTGTTATATGTATTTAGGAGTGTGTTATTTGTATTCAGGAGTGTTATATGGATTTAGGAGTGTGTTATAAGAATTCAGGGGTGTGTTTTATGTATGCATGAATGTGTAATATGCATTCAGGAGTGTGTTTTTTGTATTCAGGAGTGTGTTATATGTATTCAGGAGTGTGTTATATGTATTCAGGACTGTGTTATATGTATTTATAATTTTGTGATATCTATACAGGAGTGTATATTATGTAATCAGGAGTGTGTCATATGTATTTAGTAGTGTGTTTTATGTATAAAGGAGTGCATTATATGTATACAGGAGTGTTATATGTATACAGGAGTGTTATATGTTTTTAGGAGTGTGTGATATGTATTGAGGAGTGTGTTATATTTGTACATGAATGTTTTAAAAGTATTCAGGCGAGTGTTTTATACTGGAGTGTGTTATATCAATTCAATGGTGTGTTATATGTATTCAGGAGTGTTTTCATGTATAAAGGAGTGTGTAATATTTATTCATGAGTTTGTGGTATGTATACAGGAGTGTGTTATATGTATTCAGGAGTGTGTTATACATATTCGGGAATGTGTCATATGTATTTAGGAGTGTGTTATCTGTATTCAGGAGTGTTATATGTATTTAGGAGTGTGTTATAAGAATTCAGGGGTGTGTTATATGTATACATGAATGTGTAATATGTATTCAGGAGTGTGTTATATGTATTATATGTATTAAGGAGTGTGTTATATGTATTCAGGAGTGTGTTATATGTATTCAGGAGTGTGTTATATGTATACAGGAGTGTGTTATATGTATAAAGGAGTGTGTTATATGTATACAGGAGTGTGTTATATGTATTCAGGAGTGTGTTATATGTATACAATAGTGTGTTATATGTATTCGGGAGTGGGTTATATGTGTTCAGGATTGTGTGATATGTATACAGGAGAGTGTAATATGTATTTAGGGGTGTGTTACATTTATTCAGGAGTGTGTTATATGTATTCAGGAAGGTTATATGTATTCAGGAGTGTGTTATATGCATTCAGGAGGGTGTTATATATATTCAGGAATGTGGCATATGTATGGATTATATTTATTAATAATTGTGTGATATGTATACAGGAGTGTGTAATATGTATTTGGGAGTGTGTTATATGTATTCAGGTGTGTGTTATATGTATATTTGTGTATTATATGTATACAGGAGTGTTATATGTTTTAATGAGTGTGTGATATGTATTAAGGAGTGTGTTATACGTATACATGAATGTTTTAAAAGTATTCAGGAGAGTGTTTTATGTATACTGAAGTATGTTATAACAATTCAAGAGTGTGTTATATATATTCAAAAGTGTGTTCATGTATAAAGGAGTGTGTAATATTTATTCAGGAGTTTGTGGTATGTATACAGGAGTGTGTTATATGTATTCAGGAGTGTGTTATATCTATTCAGGAATGTGTTATATGTATTCAGGAGTGTGTTGTTTGTATTCAGGAGTGTTATTTGTATTCAAGAGTGTGTTATATGCATTCAGGAGTGTGTTATATGTATACAGGAATGTGTTATATGTATTCAGGAGTGTGTTATATGTATACAGTAGTGTGTTATATGTATTCAGGGGTGTGTTATATGTATTCAAGATTGCGTGATATGTATACAGGAGAGTGTAATATGTATTTAGGAGTGTGTGATATGTATTCATTAGTGTGTTGTATGTATTCAAGAGTGTGTTATATGTATTTAGGAGTGTGTTATATGTATTCAGAAGTGTGTTATATGTATACAGGAGTGTGTTATATGTATACAGGAGTGTGTTATATGTATACAGGAGTGTGTTATATGTATTCAGGAGTATGTTATATGTATACAATAGCGTGTGATATGTATTCAGGAGTGTGTTATATGTGTTCAGGATTGTGTGATATGTATTCAGGAAGGTGTAATATGTATTGAGGAGTGTGCTATATGTATTCAGGAGTGTGTTATATGTATTCACTAGAGTGTCATATGTATTCAGGAGAAGGTTTTTTGTATTCAGGAGTGTGTTATATGTATTCAGGAGTGTGTTATATGTATACAGGTGTGTGTTATATGTATTCAGGAGTGAGTTTTATGTATACAGGAGTGTGTTATGTGCATTAAGAAGTATGTTATATGTACACAGGAGTGTGTTATATATATTGAGGACCGTGTGATATGTATACAGAGGTGTGTGTTATATGTATCCAAGAGTGTGTGATGTGTATTCAGGAGTGTTTTATATGTATACAATAGTGTGTTATATGTATTGAGGAGTGTGTTATATGTATTTAGGAGTGTGTGGTATGTACACAGGAGAGTGTTATATGTATTATATAGGAGTGTGTTATATATATTCAGGGGTGTGTTATATGTATTCAGTGGTGTGTTATATGTTTTCAGGAGTGTGTTATATGTATACAACAGTGTGTTTTATGCATACTGGAGTGTGTTATATAAATTCAGAAGTGTGTTATATTCATGTATAAAGGAATGTGTTATATGCATTCATGAGTGTGTTATATGTATACAGTAGTGTGTTTTATGTATTCAGGAGTGTGTTATATGTATTCAGGAGTGTGTTATATGTATTCAGGAGTGTGTTATATGTATTCAGGAGTGTGTTATATGTATACAGGAGTGTTGTATATTTTAACGAGTGTGTGATATGTATTCAGGAGTGTGTTATATGTATACACGAATGCTTTAAAAGTATTCAGGAGTGTGTTTTATGTATACTGGAGTGTGTTATATCAATTCAAGAGTGTGCTATATGTATTCAGGAGTGTGTTTATGTATAAAGGAGTGTGTTATATTTATTCAGGAGTGTGTTATATGTATACAGGAGTGTGTTATATGTATTCAGGAGTGTGTTATATGTATTCAGGAGTGTGTTATATGTATTCAGGAGTGTGTTATATGTATTCAGGAGTGTGTTATATGTATTCAGGAGTGTGTTATATGTATTCAGGAGTGTGTTATATGTATACAGGAGTGTGTTATATGTATTCAGGAGTGTGTTATATGTATTCAGGAGTGTGTTATATGTATACAGGAGTGTGTTATATGTATACAGGAGTGTGTTATATGTATACAGGAGTGTGTTATATGTATGCAGGAGTGTGTTATATGTATACAACAGTATGTGATATGTATTCAGGAGTGTGTTATATGTGTTCAGGATTGTGTGATATGTATTCAGGAGTGTGTTATATGTATACATGAGTGCGTTAAGGTATTCAGGAGTGTGTCATATGTATTCTGGAGTGTGTTATATGTATAAAGGAGTGTGGTATATGTATACATGAGTCTGTTATATATATGCAGGAGTGTGTTATATGTATACAGCAGTATGTGATATGTATTCAGGAGTGTGTTATATGTGTTCAGGATTGTGTGATATGTATTCAGGAGAGTGTAATATGTATCTAGGAGTGTGTTGCATGTATTCAGGACTGTGTTATATGTATTCAAAAGTGTCTTATATGTATACATGAGTGTGTTAGATGTATTCAGGAGTTTGGTATATGTATACAATAGTGTGCTATATGTATTCAGGAGTGTGCTATATGTGTTCAAGAGTGTCTGATATGTATACAGGAGAGTGTAATATGTATTTTGGAGTGTGTTATATGTATTCAGGAGTGTGTTATATGAGCCAGCGGTTGAGAAAAAGACCCAATTAAAAGTATAGAAACGGGGAATTCCGTCTTACGTTATACATGTCGAATTTCGTAAAGTATTCGCGCGGAAAGAGAAAGCTCGCCTGCGTTCAATCCCGTGCATATTTCTCTCATAATATCGAACATGGTAGATGGGATTTTGTCTCATTGAATTATAGATGGTCTTTTTTGTATCTATACTTAATAAACAACACAAATTAAAGCAAATAATATGAAATATTAAGATAGGACATCTCGGGTATCCTGACTTGGGTTTCCCGTTGCTAAAAGTACACAGCGTGTTTCCGGTTTGTGTTGGTTATCGTTGTCAAGTTTGACAGATCAGCTGGTTTGGATTTCCTTCCCAGATCGATGCTTCGAGTAAGTTTTATAGAGTGATATGGCTTCCTGCTAAAGAATTGTTGGGTATGGAAGTAATTTAGCTGCAGCCTTAGACGAAGACCTAGGCCTATTTGTTAGCGCAGGTGATATGAACGGACCATGCCCCACGATGACACTGATCGTAATATGACAGTGACAATTTCATCAAGAGTGATCAGGAACCGGAAAAAAATATCGGTGGATTTGATTAATTTTCCAATTGTCCAGGGCTGGATTAGACAGTTTTTCGGCAATAGAATTCCTGACATCGACGACGAATGCTAACGAGACCGGAGAGATTTCAGTGACAGGCCTAGATTAATTTCTATTGAAACGTCGAGGCCATACTTCCCAGAAATTAGGCCTAGATCTGCATGGCGGTGATCGACTAGGCCCTAGCCTATGGCGAATGGGAGTCTAGAGTCCCCATGTTCACGGAAATACCAACAGAACCCCTAAGCATGCTGTTACCTATGACAATGTTAAGTAGCCTACATTGTCCAGTTCCTCACCAGGTATGTATTGAACGCTTAGATTCTAACATGTTTTCAACAACAACAAAATAATAAATAGATCTAAATACAATGTAAATGAATAATAAATAAATAATAAATGAAATTAGATAATAATAATAATGATAATAATAATATTAAATGTCATCATAAAGTCATTTACTTATTTAATTTTGCAAATGTATAAAAGATTTTATAAGATTAATACAGTTTAGATCTTCCATGTTAAGATCTAAATTTTGTTCTGTTTATTTGTTTTGCCTATTTAATTTTAAACATTAGCCTAATCAACATAATTTTCTGTGTATACTTATGTATCTGGTAGGTCTAGCCTAATTCAAATAATAGTGAAGGTTGCTATTGCTAGAGATTTTGTAGAATCAGTAAAAAAAAAACCTCTCTGATTAGTGAATCATTTAAATTACTTAGTCATAAGTTTGATTGGAAATGTGGAAAACTAATTTTATGACTGATGATTTATAGTACATGAAGGCCTATAGTATTGTACTATTTTTTATTCTGAAACAACTACAGTGAAACCTGCTCTAGCAACTACCTGTATATAAAGACCATGGTCACAAAGTCCTTTTTGCTGTCCCCAATAGTACAATTTGTGTACAAAGCAACCTAAAGATCACCTCCCTATAAAGACTTTTCTTGTGTCCNNCTTTGCTCCAATATACTTACCAGGCAGGGAGACATGCTAGTCAATCCACAAGAAATATGAGGAAGTTTGCAGGTAGGCATGTGACAGCAATGTGTGTACATACTTTTCGCCACAGCTACCCATAAGTAGGGAGAATCTATTTTTTATTTTGTTATGAAAAATTGCATATCTCTCCCATTGAAAAATTTAAAAATTAAAATTTAGAGTTTCTCTCTCTTGAAATTGAAATATTTCCCATATGGATTTTTTTTCAGGGATTGCAAGTCTGCAAGTAGTGTATATGCATGCACCTGACTGTATAAACCCTGGTCTCATGGTACTGTCTTTTTATGCACATACTTAGTTATGATACCTCCCCCCCCCTCTCTCTCTCTGACTGGAGTCCCTTGTTTATCATTATATTTTTTCTATCAATTGATGCTAAATGATATGCATTTATTAATCAGATGTATAGTACACCCTTCAGTTGAATAGGTTATTCCTATAACTGGCTTATTTTTAATCCATGATTTAGTAAATTTCTCTACTTACACTGAAAACTAATGTGGTCTCAGATGTAAGGTGATTGATAGGCGAGGTTCCACTGCATAGCCTATGACACAACAAGCACTAGACTATTTAAAATTTTGTTTTTAAAGTACTTTATAATTAAAAGTTTGAAATGTCTTTATATGAAATATTTGTAAACATATTGTTGATATATTTAACAATACATGTATATTTCAATGTTAGTGTTATATCCTATATATCTGAAAACAATCACTTTAATTGTCAATGTTTTATAACTTCAGATCATTCTACAAAGCAAGTCTGTTTGGCATGTGTAATGATGGAAGATCAGTATAAACTATGCATTTGGGGAAGAGCAGTGCATAGGACTAGATGGACTACACAACCACTCAAGCAATTCTGTGGTATCAATGCTGCATCATTACTTTGTTGCACATGGTGAAGGCGAGAAAACCTGCTTCCTAAATGCTGATAATTGTGGTGGCCAAAATAAAGATCAGGAACTATTAGGCCTACAACAGTCATAGGTGTATAAATTTGATTTAAGCAATAATGTAATGCTTATTTTGCAATTAAATTTTTAAATTCACTGCTTGATTTTTTATGTCATTAAAAGTTGTCACATGATAAAATCCAGATATTTGTTCAAAAACTGTGACCATATAGGTGTGCGAGTTTGTTTGATGCATTTCGTGTTTTACAACCAATGTCTGAATTTGCTTCATCTCTCTCTCTCTCTTTCTGGGGGGGGGGGGGGGGTTGCAAGTCATACTCGGTAATCTTAAAGTCATATGGTGGCGGCCAATTTTTGTTGGTGAGGTAGAGAGAACCAGATTACTAACATATCTGAAATCCTCAGGTTATAGTTACTGTATTTTTATTTCTGTTATACTGAGACGTCACCGTGTTCTGGTCAAGGGCGACAAATTTTGCCTTTGCTTGGCACTTATGGCCGCAAAGCAGGGAGAGCTCTTTATCCTGGCAACATCTACTGTGACAGGAGACTTCAGTTTATACTGTCTCCTCTGAAAGATAGGGACAGCCAACTGTACCATGGCTTGGGCTCGAACCCGGACCTCTCGATTGGAAATCTACCATGCTAAACACCAGACCATGGGGACACGCCTTCTGCTAAGCTTGCAAACTTTTTCACATAATAAACTTGGGTGCCAGTGAGACTTGAAGACTGGCGAGAGACTGAGTGGTTAAAAGTACAATGCTCTAACCATTCGGCTCCTCGTATGTTTTTACTTTTTCATGCAAAGTATTGAATTTTATGAACAGCATACATATAAGGATTGACTGGCGCGTTCACGGCGTACACCGTTTACTCTTTAAAAAACAACTAACCATAGCATATTTTGATTTTTTTTTCGTTGTATGCAATACAGTATGGTATGGTATTGATGTTTAACGTTTCACTCATATGGAGACGTCGCCGTGTGCCGGTGAAGGGCTACAAATTTTGCCTATGCTCGGCACTGCTGGCCGTAAAGCAGGGAGGGTTCTTTAATGTGCCAACACCTACTGTGACACAAGGCCTTGGTTTTTACTGTCTCATCCAAATGGCAGGGACGAC
>JACSZP010002776.1:0-10734 GCA_016161895.1 Pinna nobilis | reverse complement strand
A
Source organism: Pinna nobilis (assembly GCA_016161895.1). Lineage (NCBI taxonomy): Eukaryota > Metazoa > Mollusca > Bivalvia > Pterioida > Pinnidae > Pinna > Pinna nobilis. Next base: position 10,733 of record JACSZP010002776.1, on the reverse strand, counting down.
TGTACGTATTTGACCACGCTGACCAACTGTTATGATTGAAATAAGAGATAATTGACGTTTGGTTTAACACGGTCTAGTACGTCTGTACTACTCATATGTATCAGTATAACTGTCGCACTATACATAAGCTGGCAAAACCTACACTAACAGCTACAAACTTCTTGAATCTCAGAAGAAAAACTTACCCCGCAAAAGCAGGGTATACATTAACTTGAAATTAAATAGATTTCTAGTCTAACGATAATACCATTTACATTGTGGAATACAGGGAAGGTCCGTAGCATCGGCGACACTGAGTCGCAGGAGAACGTCAAAGATATCGATGGTGAAAATACTACTAACATCTTAAGATGTGTTTCTTTGTAACCGATTAATGGGGTAAAACCACCATCGTCAACTCAAGACAGAAATCAGTAAATATCTAATTTGTCGTTGGGATGTTATACTGCCTGTATTTTAAATATACATTAGCACTTTAATGTATATCATCGCACATCCTGTCATCTCGAGCTCCCCCGGTTGGTGCCCCTTAACAATGTTTACCGATTGTCAAATTCTTATCACAATTTCTATCCTAATCTTTTAGAAAAAATCATTATAATCGCGTCAGGGAATCTATTGTAGCATCAAATATCATTTCGGCATTGATATGAATGAATATTTGTGGTTGCTATGTGTTAAACAAAAACACACACTAAAAATAAAACAGGACAAAAGCAAATCAGAAGGGGGAATCATTCTCCATCTCCCGGTGTTGTAAAATTATGGCAGAGATTTACATCCGGGACCCCAAGAATGCCAAGAGGAATGTGTGGATTGTCATACAAAACCGTGGGTTTTGATTATTATTCATCGATTTCGATTATAACTCTGGGTACAGACGGACTTTGATGCATTAAGTGTGACATCACATACGTGGGAGAATACATAACCCCATCCAAAGTACACAGTAAGGTTTACCTGTGGGCGAAAAATCAAGTGTTGGCGTTAAAAATGTTTATTAAATCGATAATAAAATTTGTAAATGATCAAAGGAATCACGGATTTTTCGATCATTGGGCGGGTCAACTAAATGGCATGGCTTGAATCACACGACTCATCATTCAGAAATACAATGACACACCTTTAGACGTTCAAGTATTCAAAAGTACTTATGGTAACGTTTTGGAGACAAATTGCTTTTTAATTCTATAACATATTTTTCCAATATGGGTAATGTTTCAGTGAGTCGTATATCATGCTGATATTTTTTGTGGTTCAGTATCACAATAAGTATTTGAACATTGATGATCCCTCACTGCGTAATTACCCCGGATTCTAAAGGGCCCTCGCCGGCATTAGTTGACAGCTTAAAAAGGGTGAATATACTTTAGCATGACATGGAATACAAGTGAAGCGAACTATTTAGGCCTTCATAGAACATTCATGTTCCTCTGATACTTAATCTTAATCCCAAGTACTACTATCATCTATAACTATAAAAATTGTGTCTGTATATCTACTAGCCACAACTCTAACGTAGCATTGCCCTATGTTAAGCACCACTTACTCTGCGCATGTTTCAGGTTTGTAATTTTTATGACGAGATCCTCACTATGCATGTATATTCATTACATAAAAGCTATATATAATCCATGTTTCATTATAAGTTCTCTTGATAGAAATGTAAACTTACCTCAAAAACTTGGTATGGATCGAATCTGTAAAATGAACAATAACCGTATTAGTTCAAATTAAACGAAAGATATCTTAACTCAGAAGTATGTCACAAAAAGGCAATAGTTGTACATAATTGAATGCATATTTGGAGAAAAGGGAAATAGTTGTATATCACTTAAGGCATATGTAGAGAAAAGGGCAATAATTGTAAAACATTGAATGCATGTGTAGAGTTTGTGTTTATTATGTCTTAAAGGTACACTAACAGCTTGTTTTTCTTATAGTTTAATGCATTCGCATCCACCCAAAAATAGTTGAGTTAAATCTTGCCCTTGTGTTTACACAAATACTTAACCCGGCTACATAGCTATTCAGGACAAGATTTTCTGTACACCCAGGAACCGAGATTTAAACAGAAATGTTTATTTAACAGTCGATTCATTCAAAGGCAACTGAAAGAAACACTACTCTTCATTTGAAGATCACGAAAAATAAACCTCAAAACACACAGTAGATGATAAATGTTCTAAATCACTAAATAGCTATCGGAACACCCTACCATTCACAATTCCTGTTGTATTTGAACTACATACAATTCGGGACTGCGACATGAGAAATATGGTAGCATTTAAACCAAAAGCCTGCTCTATAAAACATTTCCCTAAAGACGACTAGACGGATATGTGTTGTTCATCAAGGATCATCCCCAGGGTATATATTTCTATAAAAATAGATCAACTACAACCTTAGTCAAACTAGATCATGACTCATCGTTATGGTGCTTCACGACACCTTTAATTACAATATCTGCAAACATGGCGGAGAAAACTTTAATAGAAGGAATATTTCCGGGAGCAATTATTTCGGTAATATAAGAATAATTACTACCAAAATTGGTCATGATCGGTAGCTCATAATCTCTAGTGCTAGATAGCAAATTGCATCATAATGTATATAAGGATGGCGAAAAAAAAATATCCGGAAAACTATATTTCTCGGATAGACATATTGACGAACTGACAGAGGAGAAATCTACAGTTACTTAAGATTTCGCAGGTTTGGGTCTAAAATACATATGGAATAATATTAGACATATTGAAAATAGAATGGCTAGATTAGTGGCATTTCTACAACAAGACCATTTTCATTTTAGACTTTCTTGTCTGGGCACATGCTATTTTATGGAAACGAATTGAAATTCCAGATACTTTTTCTTAAAAAACAAGTTTATAAGCATAGATGACATTATAACGAAGTGTCAACTTATGCTGTGCGAGGAAGTGTGTTAGGTAGTGTGCTCGCCTTTGCACTAAAGGCACCGGGCTCGAACTAGGGGTATGACACACCGTAGTCGTTAGCATATTTAGCTAGTTGTTGTTTTTTTACTTTCCATATAGCCACAGCAGTGAAAGACGTCACATATTCAGAATATAAAGTAAAATGAGAAAATAAGGCTGGCTACGACCGAGTTCATCTGTATCACATTCATCAAATTAAATATACTACCACTGCTTAAACATATGCTCTGTTTTTAGTTAAAAATCACCTATACATGTAAGTACAGTGTATTTTCAAAACACGTATGTCACATGTGGCTTGAAATGTCGGCTAGGTATTCATTATTTACCAAAATAACTATCAAGGTTCATATAACTTCTTACAGTTATGAGGTGAGGTTTTCATTGTGTCATCATTTTAACTTCAATAAAAAGATGTTTTGCTCCATTCAATACAGGTTTTAATAGCAGAAAACTACCTAGTCGTAGATGATGAACAATCACCGTCTAAAATTGTGAAGTGCACAAATAAAACACAACGACTACGACGCTTTTGTAAGGGTAGATTAAACTGGGTTCTTAAAGGCTTACTCAATCAGGTACATCCGCATAATATATCTACTTTATATGGTAATTCACATCTAAGATTTAAATATGAAATATCATATAACTTGTGCTCCGACATAACTGTTTAACATATCGTAAGTACAATGCATGTAGTTCACTTGTGTCTGCACTTGTAAACAAGAATCATAAGGAGTTCAAGGACACCATAGAGCGTTAAGATGATTGTTTTGTCTAAAAACCTTTGTATATAAATGTGCATATATGTATAGACAGAATAACTTAAAAAATTCATATACAAAGTTACAAGCCGGAAAGAGTTAGGTATTTTGTCTTTGTGATTCAATCTTTATTTCTCAATTTTTCTCCAAATTTGAATATTTTATATTCTGGGGACCATAATAGAAGAAAGAATTACTTCCAAAACCTATGGTTGCAACCGAGATCGATCCTTAAACACTTCTGAAATAAATTACTTCAGTCAAAAGCGAAGAGCCGGATTCAAACTCGTTTATTTCAAAAACAGGGAAGAAATGTCGTAAAGTTGTGAAGCTCGCAGTATTCTGTTTGTAAATCCCTCCAGGGAGGTTTTTATGAACCATTCTTAATGGTGTGTGACAAATGTATATTCTGATGCTCCCTTCACTTACGTTTAATACATTTAATGCCATAAACACGGAATAAGATTACATAGGAGTTATGGCAACTTTCACTTAGATGTTAGCTAACCTTGATATGTATACCTTGATATGTATATACGATCTAAATGGTCTCATAAGTAAATACATACCTATCGCAACTTTATTATGAAGCAGTGATAAATGATCAATATTAACACTGCTACAAATTCAACATTTCATCATGCAATTATCAAAACAAAAAAACCCCAGTGCTATTCGTAACTAAAAATTACTAGTATGCAAATTTATATTTCCTGTACTTTAACATATACATGCATTTTACTTCGGAACCAGTTTGAACTAAAGAACAAGGTGGGTGCATGTTGAACCCTATACCTCTCTTACATACTTATTTACGGCACTATTGAAAGACACATCTTGTCAAGAATCGTATATCTTATGAGGTTGTTGAGTAATATTTGTTTAGGGTATTACGTAGAGAAGTCTTATCGACACCCTGTTTAAATAGGGCATAGATAAAGAAATGGTAGACATTGCAGCGAGAAACTTTGGTTGTTATAGTGTTATGACGCTGGGACGATCTTCTCAATAGGAATTTAAACTGTAAAGCTAATGTGCAAAGTACAGTGGATCCTCGCCTAAAGGCCATCTCGCTTAGGGGACCACCTCACTAATCAGACCAGTAAAGACTATATACATTCAGTATGTTTATTTCAACAAAAGAAGACCGACTCACTGATGAGACTAGTTTTATCCAGTCATTTTTTGTGGTTTTAATAGCACGGTTCCACTGTATAAGAGTGATGTCTAGGATCATTGCTACGGAATAACTTTGTAAATGCCCTAATCCTACTACTTTTAGTACGACAACAATAACTACAGAAAGAGTAACAAATATTGATACAAATTTACTGAAGCTGTACAATAACTTAAACATGACAGATATAGCTAAAGAACTGATGTTGAGATTTACCCTGTGTTCGAGTATAATGTCTAGAGGATAGAATAGTTACTCGTCATGAGTCGTGATAACGTTTTGTGACTTTAATTTTCGATTTCGCCAAGACCACAATTTACTTACATGTATTTGTTTACTGTGATAGAATTGCCTTAAAGTACTAGTCTCCATATTTATTAGTTGGAAAGGAAATATGGCACTCAAGCAAGACAGATTTTATCAACTGTATGTTTCTGTCTATTTCAGTTCATTCCACGTGCCTTACACCGTTATTTGTCTATTGAATTTAACAAATGAGTCATAGAAGTAACCTGTCATATACGTACGACATGTGCATGAACACATACTGCATTACTACACATGCCTCAGACGATCGGCCCATATGATTATTTGACAAAATCTAAACTAACCTATACATTAGCGGATAAAAACCTGATTTATGGCTTTGATTAACATAACTGGTCATAGTCGATATTACATCAAGCAAGAATTTGAACGTCTCCAAATGTCAAAGTCCGCATAAGCGAAATTTCCAAACGAAGTCACACCATATATTGAGACTGAATAGTTTAAATGCATTCATGGACATATGTAAAGTACCAGACACTGGTTTCGCTTCAGTTAATATGCTAATGAAGTTGTACTACAAATATGCCGTCAACAGAAGTCTGAAAACAAAATGCCATAATAACACAAAATTGTTTACCCTAATTACATGAAATATATTTAATACATCAAAATACATATTTAATCTTACGCCTATGTCGCTTTTCGTTTTAGACATACATTTCTTTCACTCAAAAATATATATGTCACACATAAATACACATAGACCCTCGTATGGGGCTACTTTTTTGGGCTGAACAATGTTATCAGATCAGGATCAAGTGAATTGAATAGTAATGCCTACTTACACGCCTTCAAAGGACATCTTTTTGGATTTCAATGGCGTCCTAGCCTGAGAGAACACCGAGTCTTCACCACCATGGGTTGATATCACTTTGACAGGGTTATAAGGTATTTTCCTCTCCACTGGTTTTCTGTCAGGAAAAAGAGAAGGTTTAAGGTAGTGAAGTTCATCGCCAAATTTGAAGCGAGTTCCCTTTTTCTTCTGGAAATCCAAAGTCGACATTATAGTGATTAACTAAAACTACAAACTGTTATGATATGACACTTACCCTGAACTGTAGACTATGTATCACTTCTACGTGGAAGTTTTATAATCGCAAGTTTCCGGTTAGTTTAACTTTTCTCACCAAATGTTGTACAGTTATACATGCACTGACGTCAATGAACAAAAACAACCAAAGAACTAGCTTATCCGCTCCAAATGTATTCTGAACATCATATTATTTCATTCAATTGTGCACACTTGTGTTGAAAGACGACAATAACTTGCACGGCAGTGAGTTTGTCGTTTTAACTTAACGGCTAGAAGAGACACGTCCTATATTTAGCAAACTTCTACCTGTGTACCGTCAAAGAATTCTCTCTCGTGATTTAAAAAGAGTAACACTACAGTGACCTGTTAAATATCTCTTGGTTGACGTATATGCATCCCCAAGTAGCTGAACTTAAAAAAAAGCCGAGATGAATTTAAAGGACGACAGAAATACGATCTCTATTTATGACATGAATGTATATCGTAGCTATGCTGTGTATTGTCACATTTCTCCTTTGGTTAAAAAATAAACTAAGATGTGACGCGGATAGCATTAGTGTCATATGATATATATCTTATTATAATACTTTACATTATATTCTGTTATATTATATAAAATCAAATATGAAATGACATCGAATGCTCAATAACTCACTCTGATCAGTGTAATTTTTTTGAGCCATGTCTTTAAACTTTATTTATTTTACAACGATTAACAAACAAGTTCAAATAACTTATATTGATATCTCTCGTTGGCTCTGATGTCGGCGTGCGGGGCCTTGCTGTGGGATGAAACCGGAGTACCCGGAGGAAACCCACGTGTCCGAGCTGGCGACCACCATACCATCTCACATACTACCTAGGCAGATGCGAGGATCGAGCCCAGGTCACATCGGTGAGAAACAAGTGCGCTAACCACTACGCTACTCAGACATTCACTCTGAGCCATGTTTCTCTCTCTCCTGCATAGACCGGGAAAATGAGATAAAATATGTTGCACATGTATATCGTATATCTTCAAAAAATACACGGTGTCTAATTGGTTGAGCCGAAGCATCTGTATTATTATTTTTATCTCGAAATATGCCTTTATATTATATTTTTAAAACACTTTTGAAGAACCCAACTGATATGTCTATGAATCGATAACTACACTTTTCAAGAAAACACTAAGACAGTCATTTGCTTGAATTTACCATGTCATTAAACTCACCACGCCGAAATGAATTTTTCCTTGCTATTGTTTTTGAAATCAAAGAATGTATGAGACTGATCAGCTGAGTTGAATGTCTTACATATACCAGACGAACAAGTGTCTGTTGATGGTCATGGATCAATGCATACTGGGTTTGCATGCAGTCCCTTAGAAAGTTTAGTGACCCAAGGTATGGCTTTCTATGTAAATAATTCGAGATCTGGATGTGGCCGGGTAAACTTTAAACTCGGAGATTCATCGCCCCGGTAGAGTTCCGATTATTTGGATTTGAATGTGTATAACTTGATTTACGTAGGTATGCCATGCCTTGGTTTTTTTTTCTTTTATTTAGGTTGTCGCGGTCATGGGTCTGCAGTAGGTTGCTTACATTTGAACGTGGGGTTAGGGTCTTAGAGAGTGTTGTTGCTTATCCTATCCTTCGTATGAAATAGTACAACCTAGATTCTCAACTCACAGTTGGCGCATAGACTAAATGTGAATGCTTTTATCGGTATTCAGTGATTCTCCTTGTGAGTTTAACATTCTGGATCTGAGTTAAACAACAGTAAAACAACAACAAAAACAATAACAACAACAACAACATCAACTTTGTTGTAAAGAGCAAAATCAAAACATTATACTGTGTAAAATAAGAAATTATAATATGGCAGACATCTTATTATGCTTTTTTTTTTGCCCGAGAGTACTTACCAATCATAAAATACATGGACTGAACAAAATGTACAACCTTTAATCACTCAACTAAGAAACAGATATAAAGTTTTTGTATACTACTGTATAAGGTATTTTTGTGAAGCCTATCATACTGGCCAAATAAATGTGTAGATATATTTTGATAACCTTCGTCATGTACATCTTACCATACATACTACACATGTAGGTAGGGGGACCTTAGTTTTAGTTGTTAATTGGTTGTTGTTTAATGTCCCATTCAAGAATCTTTCAATCATACGAAGACTTCATCATGTGATGATGAAGGGCGACAAATTTAACCGATCTTCGACAATTATGGTCGTAGAACAGGGAGCATCTTATATCGTGCTTACACCTACTGTGACACGGGACCAAACAGTCTCAAAAACAGTCTCATCCGAAAGATAACTGTATCTTAGGTAAGGTATATGCTATATGCATTGTAAAATTGATAATATTACGAAACGCGGCAAACCTGCAGTTTTTGTCAATCCGGTCCTATTGGAAGTGTAAATATTACCCAAGTTACATAAATGTATGTTAAAAGGTATAGTCAGTGACTGTAGACATATATCTATCACTCATACAAGCTAGTTAAATTCTGCTATCAAATTAAACGACAGGACATCAATAAATCTAAATACATGTATATGCAAAATAACTTAAACTGCGTATATAATAAATCAAGTCAAGTTCATTGACATATATGAAGGACAGAACATAAACAATGTATTCATCTCAAAGATCGACGGGACATAACAAAAAGACAAGAATGAATGCAGGTCTATTTTGCATGAGTGCAAATCCGTTCGACGTTTCCGTCTAGCAAATAACTTTACACTTCTTCCTGGTTTCAAGATAAATGCAAATAGAAAAATAAACATTTTGATTTTATCAAATCGATGATAAGGATATCTTTTCACATGGCCAGAAACATGTAGCTTCACAAGTTTGAGGAAGTTGAACAAGTAACGCTGCATATCGTACATGTGCTTCGAATTATAATAACTGGATTTTAGAGGGAATCGAAAAGTAGCAATTCATTAAAACTTAAGATATTGATAAGAAGTAACAATTTGCATATGCCTATTGACAAATCCTAAGAACAAACGAAAAAAAAGCAGACCTCTGAAAATATAAAGATGGGAGCAGGTATTAAGGAGGTGTAGGCATCCCCTATTGACGGTCCACATCCGTCATGCGTCCATAGTCGAACTCAAATGAAAAAAATTCCCGGCATAGTCATTAAGGAAGATTCAACCACTACTACCGAACTAGTAACTCAAAATTTTAATAAGTGAAACATTATTATTGCAAACAAGGTCACATTAATGTGAACAATCAAAATTCTTCGAGTACTGGGAGAGGGAGGTTTGGGTATCATGAAACAAGAAAAGAAGAATAGTATGAACAAATAAATGTGACACAGTGCATGAAGCCTGCGAAGAATATTTTGAACAAATCCTTTCCAATGAAAATTAATTTTACCAAAGTACTTATTGAAAAAGAAAGTCTATCTGTATGAATAAATGTATCATTTACTTTTCAACATGACATGACATCGGGTGATACACAAAAAAGTTAAATTTCAGGATATTAGTAACATACATTAAAATTATACAGTAGCCAGAAAAAAACACAACGAACTAGAATAGTTTTAAATTTGTTAAAATAACGGAATACATTTTGAAATAGCACTATCTTTCCAACTCCTCGTCGTTTCCCTAATTACATCAGCAATTTAGAAAAGCATCCCATAATATGTAAAGACTGTAAAATGTAATCTTATATTACATGTATTATGAAAGTTTAAAAACGATATTTGGGATACTCAGGGAACATAAAAAATCATAGATCGAATGACAGACAATACCATGGCTAAAACAAAAAGAGACAGTATTAGACATGAGAATCTACACAATAGCACATGAAACTAAAGCAAGAGTAACAAGAACCTCACCAAGAACTAAACGTGAGCCCAGGTGCTCCGGAAGGGCAGGCAACGCCTGCTCCACGCGCATACGATGATCAATAAATCAATCAGTCACTTGGACTCTATCGAGGGTATCATCGGCCCCTTTTTGTGTAATGCTAGTGAACGCTATCGCAAACTTCGAGGATAGGGAAGTAATTTGACCTCCAATGCCTCATATTAAAGACTAAGAGACCACAGACCACCTCTAAGAGTTCTTACTGCATTTAAAATTTATATTTTGTTTCCATTTTTTGTTTGTTTGCTCGGTACTCTTTTTTTTAACTTAAACTGCGTATATAATAAATCAAGTCAAGTTCATTGACATGTATAAAGGACAGAACATAAACAATGTATTCATCTCAAAGATCGACGGGACTTAACAAAAAGACAAGAATGAATGCAGGTCTATTTTGCATGAGTGCAAATCCGTTCGACGTTTCCGTCTAGCAAATAACTTTACACTTCTTCCTGGTTTCAAGATGAATGCAAATAGAAAAATAAACATTTTGATTTTCTCAAATCGATGATAAAGATATCTTTTCACATGGCCAGAAACATGTAGCTTCACAAGTTTGAGGAAGTTGAACA
>JACSZP010002768.1:381-12066 GCA_016161895.1 Pinna nobilis | reverse complement strand
GGCCATGGAGGTCCCTGATGTTCTTTTATATTAGATAGTTTAAATGTATTACTTTTTAAGCCATACTACAATGCAGATCTGGTCCGTAAATTCAATTTTCATCTCTCCCTTGGTCATTCTGTCTGTAATGGATTTTACATTTACTATTTTGTGTTTTAATTTTTTTATGCTCCCATAATCAGATATTTGGTGGCAAATATTTTTTGTCCTCTCTGTCTGTTTGTCTGCAAAAACTTTAACCTTGGTCATAACTTTTTAGTGATAAACAACAGGGCTTTCATTTTTCACATGTGTAATCCTTCTGACAAGACCTCTCAACAGGTACTAAAATTGTTGACCTTGTGACCTTGAACTTTGAGTTTGATTTACTTTAAAAAATTTTTTAACTTGGACCATATCTTTTGAACTATGAGGGGTATTTACTGCAAAATTAATCTGCTACTGTACGGGGACATCAGTGTTATCAGAAATACATCTTGTTGTTCAATTGCCATACAGGTAAGTACTGAGCATAGGACAAAATTTAAAGTCTTTGACTGGCATTCGGTGGTGTCGCCATATGATTTAAAGATTCATTAGTGGTATGCTTAACAACAAGCACTTGACTTAAATTATTGCACACCTCTCTTCTATCAGGTGGCGGACAGGATGTTTGGATTGGATTGAATGATCAGACAGAAGAAAATCTGTTTGAATGGATCAGAGGTGAAAGGGTAAAGTTCACCAACTGGAATGTCAATCAGCCAAGGCAGCCACTGAACTCAGAGGAAGACTGTGTGATGGTCAATTCAAAGGTCAGTTACCTCTGATGGGGTCTGGAAAAATGACAACAGGTGGCGTACGGTACGCTATCTTGAGCGTGTGCAAAGAGAAATTTGAAAATGAATCTTGAGAAATTCTTTTCGCTAAATTTAGAGAGCAAATCCAAAGGTTTAGGAGTGCTAGTATGGTAATAAAATTAGATTAAACTACATTAATTAATGGTTGTAAAATTACATAAAATATTATATTATTTTTATCAAGTTTTAAGCGCATTCGCTGTTACTTATTTAAATATCGTACGCAACCTGTTGTCATTTTCCCCAACCCCCTCTGATGTATGACATACTTTATATATAGTTCTATCCACTCTGCCTTCATAGTTTGAGTGTTTCATGCATTTTAATTGTGCCAACATAAGTGGCATTTTAAGAAGCTGGTAATTTCTTTACAGTAGTGCGCCTGTCTCAATACTGTACTTGAGGATCAAGGATAACAGTCCTAGTTGGGGTATTATTATTTTTTTTTCTTCTTGTATCTTTTTCTATGACATTGAAAGTGACTTTCCTCATATTTTTTATATAAGAAAAAGAGAAAAGTGAATCAGAATATTGCTTTGACCTTTTTTCTCATAGTTCTTGTGAAGGTCAGGTTGAGGTTCACATCTATTATCTTATACAGTGGTGTTGGTCTATAATGAAGTCAAAGGGGATTGACTTTTGACTTTGTTATAGGCATCCTTTGTTGTAAGCATCAGAATTTACTACATAGATAGTATACATAAATGGTTATTCTTTTTGGAGATTTTATTCCTCTTCGTTATAGCACTGAATTTGCTTTAAGCCGATTCGTTATAGACCGACTCTACTGTGTTTTATTATTGCGGTTCATAAGTGATATTTTTTATATAATTTTAAACAGACTGGAGGCTGGCAAGATGAGAACTGTAACTCTATGCATCAGTATGTTTGTCAGGCAGATAAGCAGTCCACAAATGGACCAGTCACACCACAGCCTATTCCTGGATGTGAAAAGGTAACAAGCATTTCATAAAAAAAAACATTCACAGTTTGAGGTTATTATATGGTATTTTCATTAAAGTTATTGTTGATATTTCCCCGATACCATCCTTAATAGACTACGATAAATACTGGTTATTTTAGGTTGTATGCAGAACTTCTGATATGCTATTTCTTATGCATTTTCGAATGAATGTTATATTAACAAGCAGAGAGCCATTGTGGCCTATCAATTTGTGTTTGCACTCAGATAGTAAGATTGTGCCACGGGGTTTGAATTTCTGTGGTTGTACCTGGATTTCCCCGTCCTTTGGATGAGACTGTAATGAGCTACTGAGTCACAGTAGGTATTGGCATGTTAAGGATCCTGCACTACTCAATGGCCCAGATTGCAGAGCAAAGACCAGGGCTGGGTACCATAAAACTTGTGAATTTACTTAAGTCTGAAAATATTCTCAAATCCAGCTCATCCTGAATTCCGATTGGCCGAGAGACTGGATTCTCAGACTTAAGTCAATTTTTAATGGTGCCCAACCCAGATTTAAAGCCTATCACTAGCATTTGGTCACATCTTCATATGACTGAGAGATTCTTGAGTGGGACGTTAAAACAACAACAGGAATATGTTTTCCAGCAAGGTGATACCAATCAAGCAAAAAATAAGAAAGTATCAGATCAGCCAATCTGCAGCAAAGACTGCAACATTTATTTGGGGGCNNGATAAGACAGTATAAACCGAGGTCCCTTGTCACAGTAGATGTTGGCATGTTAAAGAACCCATCCTGCTCTACGGCCCTAAGTGTCGAGCATAGGCAAAATTTGTCGCTCTTCACTGGCACACGGTGATGTCTTCATATGAGTGAAATATTCTTGAGTAGGACTTTAAACGTAGATACAACAACACTCATTTAAACAATGGTTATGTCATGTGTGCAAGATGATATTTTCATGCCTCTAATCAAGTTTTCAGGTTGTTTAGGTCTTTCAGTGAAGTACACTCCCTACCACTCTCATCATATACATGTAGTTTGCACTTTTTATCTATCTATAGGCTATACTTTTTATCTAATTCTAGGATATTACTGACAAATACTCAGTTTTGTCTGAATGTATATAAAGAATTCTGTCAGTAAGAAATGATGATTTATTGTGTGACCATTTCTTAGCTTTGAATCCAGTAATTAAGATAATCACCCTATGACAAAGTCGCAACAGGATTATTAGACAATTTACATGGTAATCGAGATATTGGATAAGTCATAATCTTTATGTCTTGACAGGGATGGGATGGATATAGGTCATCGTGTTACATATATATAGACATGCCAAGGTCATTCCAAGCTGCACAAAAGGTGTGTAGGGACAACGGAGCCACACTAGTACAGATTGGGGACAAGTAAGTTTGTGTATAACTATACAGTTTAACCTTAGAGCTGGTACATGTATGTAGGATTACATACCCAATGGAGCCACTCCAGTACAGATTGAGGACAAGTGAGTTTCTGTATAAGTATTTACAGTTTAACCTAACGCCCCGCTCCCACTATCAAAGTTTTCTTGGTCAAAGTCCGTCAAAGAAAACTTTGTCAAAGTTTTCTTTGACAGTAAAGTTTTTGATCGACTTGTACAAGAAAACGCAGGAAATATGCAGATGTCTTCTGCACGTATGCTTGAGGATGACATCTTCAAAGTTTATTTATGCATTTTATGAATATCTGTGCTAAGATATCTACTGTCTCGAACACAATGTTCTTTACATTCCACATTAACTCCTTGCTCTCAACGAGATCTATTAGTTCTTCTATTTTGCCATACTTCCATGTTAATTTTATTTGCAATATTTATGTGCTGGACTACTATGTTATCAGGCAAACCACGTCATATCGATTCTCTGTTTTTATTGGTCAAAGTCTGTCAAAGTTTGAAGAAAAATAGGATGAGTTCCTATTCCGTCAAAGTTGGTCAAATTTCTTTGACAGACTTTGATCAAAGTTTTCTTTGACTGTTCACACTATCAAAGTTTCCGTCAAAAACTTTGCCCAAGAAAACTTACATAGGATGAATTGGGCTTTAGAGCTGTTATGTAGGGCCAACAGACCTGCTCTAGTGCAGATTTGGTACAAGCAAGTTTCTGTATCATTATATACAGTCTAACCTTAAGACTGTTATTTAGGGCCGTTGGAGTCACTCTAGTACAGATTGAGTACAAGTTAGTTTCTGTGCCATTACAAGAAGTAATGATATTTATCAAACTTTCTGATGATCTTACCATGTCACACTGATTGCTGAATGAATTGGGAGTTCATGTATTTTCAGTCTCCTACTGACAAAATAGAGACTTCTAGTTTTCTCTCTGCCTGTCACAATATACACTATTCATCTGTCAATAACCCATCAGTTTTCACACTTTTTCTGCCCCTGCCATAAAATGGTCGGAGGCATATAGTGTTGCAACAATCCGTCATTCTGTCCCTCCCAATATTTTGTGTTCACAACTTCTTAAATCCTTTGGAAGATTTCAATGAAACATGGTACAATTAATGATTACAATGTTTAGATGTGCATGTGGGAAGACAAAGGCTGCTAAAAATTTATTACTGGAGTTATGGCCCCTGGGCTTAGATTTGTTATTATTAAGTCAGTTTCATTTTGTGTTTGTATCCCCTAAGCCATTTGGAGATGTTCTGTGAAACTTGCTATACTTAATGATCACAACATGGAGATGTGCATGTGGGAATGGGACAGCTGTTCATTATATATTACAAGAGTTATAGCCCCTGGAAGTAGCCCCTAAGTCTAAGGCATTATCATTGTCTCTTTGTTATTGCTGCTGGTGGGGGCATTTGAGGCGTACTGATACATCTAGATTTCACTCCTGTTGCAGATATTGAACTGTTGTTTTTTAGTGCATATCAAATATCAATTGGTCACACAGATCCAATTTTTAGTTTTATTCAGTTTGATCTATTTTAAGCAATTTTGGCTCTTGGTTTTTGGAATCATCATGATATTGTCAGTTTTTCAGACTTGTTATGTCCTATTTTCAATAAATTCTGAAAAAATTCTTCTTTTTCAACTGGTTGTTCATCATTTAGAATTGCATATACAGTCAAATCTGTTTTAAGAGACTGTCCAAGGGAATGAACAAAAAGGGTCACATATGAAAGGTGGTCTCTTAATTCAGGTGATTTATATAGGAAAAATTATTTTGGGAACAACTCATTTAGGTCACATAAGACAGGTTTTCTTTTAATTCAGTGGGTCACTAAGGCAGGTTTAACTGTACCTACAGTGTTCTTCCCAAGTTTGAATAGAATGGTGGTTTCACCATGCAATTTCAATAGCACACCATGCTACAATGTATCTGCCTTACTCTCTATTTTTCTCTCCCACAACCTTATTCTATTTACATCTCAAGCAATTGCTGACCAAGTTAGACTGATAGACCAATTCACAAGATAATTTTCTCATAAATATTGCATCTCAATAGTCAACCATACTGTAAACTACTGTTATGTGCAATTTACATGTATGTTCTCCCCACTTTAGGTTTAAAATGAATTTAAGTACCCCTCTCTATCCAAAATTTATAGGAAGAACGCTGACCTATATGTAGAGCTGCAACGAGTTAGGAACTCTCTGATTCGGTTCAATTTCAATTGATCTCGATCTCAAAGTCTCGATTTGATTTTTTACGATTGGAATTATTTATAATAATTTTCCATGAATTTTTTATTTTTTCTTGCTTCTGTTAATGACTTAACATAAACATCTGATCTTGACCTCAATTCTAATCACTTAGGAGAAAATATTGCAATAAATAAAAAGTGAATGTTACTGCTTAATGTTTACACTTGTGAAAGTTTTCAAAGTCCAATATTAAAATAGTAAAATAATAGATTTTCTGAAGCCAATTTGATTCTGACTGTGCAACTCTCGATTCAGCTCAAAGGTAAGAATCACTATTCTCAGTGCACCGGTGCGAGTCATTGCAGCTCTACCTAAATGACAGATAGGACAAAAACCAAGGTAAAAAAGGAAGTTCAGACCAAACAAGCATAAATGACATCCTAGATATCATTTTTCTTCTGCAGATATGAGCAGTCATACTTGTCCAGTGTGCTGGGCCAGAAGAACGCGATGTATTGGACAGACGTAACAGACATCAAGTCACCTGGTACATTCCGTTACTATGATTCCAACTACCCCTACTTGGTTTATGCAAATTGGGGAAGTGGTAGGCCGACTGGTACGTATGTAAAGTTTTAATTTTTATGCCCCAAATATTAGAAATTCGGTGTCAAACATGATGAGGTTTTGAGTTTTAATAGAATGAATATATGTGTAGTTAGTTTCCTGCTCTCTATTTTTCAGTATTTCAAAAAGACACATTTTCTTATGTGGTGTACAATCCTGGACTTATAAGTGGATGAATGTAGTATAACATTGATTAAAAAATTGTTGTGACATCACCCATTGCCTTTACTTGATGTATAGTGTTACTTTCCAACGGTCTACTGTAACAGTTGGATAATTAACTATCCAATGGTCTACCGATGGATAGTTAGCTATCCAATGGTAGACCATTGAATAGTGAACTGTTAAATCCCACATTATTTTCCTCAATGAAAATTTAATCCAAATCACATTGAAAAGTAACAATATTTGTGGTAATCAGCACGTGAGTTGTTTGCAAAAAATCCTTGTAATCAAGCTTTTGCACAAAAAAGTTTTCACGACTCTGGACGTAACATTAATTCCTATGCACGTCAGCATGCCATGCCACTGTCTGTAGTTTTAAAAGAGATCATTGGAAGGCCTCACATTTTCCATTTGGTGGCCTGAAACATATATAATTAAAAAATTCTTATAATGGTATTGGAAATCTTCAACAATAGAATTTTCTAGTAAAAAGTATGATAAATCACTTGATGGTGTTGGATTGTTGAGAGAAAGCACCCTGTCAGTGCACAGAAATAATGTTTATATTTTCATACACTAGCTCGTATTTAGTTGTACTGGAATTTTTAGGAGTGCTATGATTTTTATTCCTGAATTATCTGAGACTTGGAGGCTTACCAATTTTAATATGTGTGTCTGTGTTTCTGATGATAAGATATCGCACTTTTGTAATTCACATAACTTCTACATGGTGATGTTATTTCTGTTAGATACTAGGGCTGTGTGTTCATGGGATAACTTCAATACATTAATACAATATTTTAACTTACGATACACGATACATTGGATATTGAAGTTCTTTTGAATATTCATGCTAAAATGACTTAGAAAAACAATAAAAGTATGTCTTTTCTACAATTTGATTTATCAAAATAGATAGAAAGGGTTTGCATATAACAAGAAGAACAGCTTCACCATTCAGATCTCTCACAAAATGCTCCGAAGCACTACTTTTGCTTATTGACATTTGCTTTTGAGGATCAGCACCTTTATGTTAACTGTAAAAGGTATATGCAGATCCCAACATAAAATTACCAAAATCAAGGACCAAACTTCTATACCTGTATTGGACAGTCACTGTATTGAGTATTGATACACAAGTAAATATTGATATGTATCAATATATTGATATATTGATTCACCCCTATTGGATACTGTATGGGAACATGTTATTCATAAGCATATAATCATGGTGTCTTGATGGCTCATTTTCTTCCTATGTGGATTAATAGAGATATTCATATCATATTAATTTAGGAAAAATACACCTAGGTGAGTTTTATAATTTTTTCATAACTCTGTCTTTCCAATTAGCTGGTACCCGGAAGTGTGTGGCCATGAAATCTGGTTCCCAGGCTGGGCTGTGGTTTGATATCATGTGTAACATGACGTCTGGAGCCGTTTGTGAGAAGACTCGCATTGGCTACCACAATCCCACCTACCCACCAGTAACCACTCCCACAGTCCCATGTAACAGTGGATGGATAGGTGTTGGGGATAGCTGTTATCAGGTATGTAAAAGATAAAGACTCGTAAATGCCATCTGATAATACCACTGCCTTTTTTCGCTGAATGCCTGTGACCATTGCAATATTTCAAATGACAAATGAATCAATACTATCATTTTTCAGGAAAACTATTTGGGCTTGTAGTGAAATGATATACCCTGAGACAGTATTGCGCAATATTTTTGTCACAATTCAGTTTAAATTTTCCTGTAGATGATATGCCCATTGTATAATCTGTAATTTTGCCTGGATCCTGTTTTAAAAAGTAGTAACAATGCACATAACACGTCATCATCCTTACATCGTTATTGCTGCCTGATATCAATCCTTTTCACGTCTCTGTACAGAATTGCTCTGTAAAATACTTCACCCCGGTATTTATCTTACCAAGAGCCAAATAATGCGCCGTGTATCACTAAGGGAACAAGTGTATCCTTGCACCCCTAATTTGGGCTAATATGTATTTCCTTTGTATGAATCTAGGCATTCATGAAAAATTGATAGAAACAGAATCCTCACCTTTTATTGCTTTCATGATAATAACTCGTTATATATTTCTCTTACTGTGAAAAAAATACATGATATACGTTTTTATTCAATTTCTTCTGGAAGGGAGTCCAATATACATGTTTAAACTCAAAAAGCCTGAAAATAGAACTTGTTGATGTACTGTTGTTTAACATCCCATTCAAGAATCTTTTCTCTCATATGGAGACGTCCCTGTGTGCCGGTGAAGGGTGACAAATTTTGCCTATACTCGTCACTTATGGCCATAGAGCAGGGAGGGCTCTTTGATGTGCCAAAAATTTCCTTATTTAAATATGTTACACATACACTCCTGGCTAAGGTATAATATTTGTTGGTTGTTTTGTTGTTTAATGTTCTACTCGAGAATCCTTCACCTTGGAAGATATATCACCAAAGGTCAATCAAGGTCTTCAGATTTTGGCCTATGCTGGCTACTTTGGGCCTTTGGGCAGTGAAGGTTGGTTAATCATTTTATATTTGTAGACACCTATTAGAACACAGGACTCTTTCATCTAAAAGCCCAGGCCACTTACGCTGAGTAGTGGCTGGCTTTTCCTGTTTCCGATAGAACATTACAAAGCCTATGTTCTGTGTCACGGAGCTTGACATTAAACTTATTTCCAAGGTGGTCAACTGGGTCATTAACATATATAGATATATATGCTGGCCCTATCAGCTTCTACTGGCCCACAAAAATACCTCATGGAAGTGATAAAAGAAAGAACATCCTCATATTATCAATTTTGTCAATACAGTGGAGTTGGTCTATAACAAAGTCAAAGGTGATTGACTTTTGACTTTGTTATAGGCATCCTTTGTTTTTAAACATCAGTTAACTACATAAGTAAATAAATAGTAATTCTTTCCAGGGATTTTATTCCTCATCATTATAGCACTTAATACGCTTTAAGCCGATTCGTTATAGACCAACTCTACTGTACCCTTTACTGGACAAAGGGTCAGTTCAGAGAAGAAATGTACAGGCCCAACAGATTATTCTCTGGTCTCTGACCGGTTGACCAATGCTAATTTCAAACCCTGGTAGGTGTATGCATGTTTAAGATCCCTCACTGCTCAGTGGTCAAAAATTTGAAATGAGTGAGAGTTTCTTGAGTGGGACTATAACACATACACAATTTCTACAGTAATATTTTGCTTACGGACAACAAATGCCTTTTTGCATCTGGTTATTTCAAAACATAAATTTGCAAGTTTGGCTTTGTAAACCCTAGACCTAGACTAAATAGGTATGTACATTGGATATTATTGAAAACTTTTTTTTTTTACATGCTTTAGATCAACAAGGTGGCACACAATAAGCTGTTACAGTATGATGAGGCCAGAAAAGATTGCACTAATCAGGGGGCAGACTTGGCCAGTTTCCATAGCAGCCAGGACTTTGATACAATATGGAGAGGAAGCCTCATGTGAGTAATTTCACAAAATAATGATTAGGACTTTTCACAAAAAAATTTTTACTTTTAAAATCATTTGTATTAGGGAACTTTCTAGTAACCTGGAATGCCATTTTAATTCTGCATTTATTCTCATTGGTCATGAGAGCTTTGAAAAATGTTCCACAACTCTACTTCTGGGCTGTGTTCCTTTTCGATGGTTCAACCAGTCTAAATCTGTGCCGTAAATGGAACAGGTTTGGTATTTTATCTAGACCGGAAGATGTCTGCTCATCAAAATTTCAAAAGAAATGTCAAAATTATATTTGTTTGAATTTTACATTTTGTTATTTCCTGCTGACAGGATAGCTATCTAACAAAATCTATCTTGAAATAAAATTAATCTTAACTTTTCTCGGCAGTTTGCATGTTTAATGACATTTATATTACAAGATTTAAATTTACCATTAAAACAACTTCAATTGATTTTGAGATGTACCCATGCTCTTACACTCCGCAGCCATATTGGATCTAGTAAGTTCAAGCCCTGACGTTGGACCACTTGGACCGGGTTGAACCGTGTGTTCCATTTGAGATTCTTATGAAATGGCATGACCCCTTGGTTTGAAGCACAGTCAGTAAAAGAGCTCTGCTAGTATTTGGAGGCTCCTTGGTTCAATTCCCGGTCTGTCTACAAATTATTCTCCGCTTGGCATACTTTATGTTCAACTTACGACACTCTGTAGTATGTTTACACAGGATCTTGAATTTCTTTTCAAAATAAGTTAACACGCTTACACATAAGGAAATTCCATATATGTTGCATACTCTGTGAAGGTAATTATGAAAACCGTATACACAAAGGAACAAATCTGAAAAGTCATTAAATGTAGAATTGTAAAGGTAATCCGGGCTAACACGAAAGTCCGCTACTTTAAGTCACTATTAAACATCTAAAAAATGCAACACTAATCTTAATTAGACAGTGCAAATTCACTATAGTTTTGGTTAAAAAAAAAAAAAGCAAAAATTCCCACCTCCAGCACCATTGATCATATTCCCAACTACATGAGGGAAAGCCCTCTCAGATGGAGTTTTGCATTAGTAATAAATGCAGACCTTTTGAGCTACAGCTGCCTTAATCACCATGTAAAAATCCATGATAATTTGGACTGAGCATGAGTTGAACATTGTAGTACAGAAGACATTAAAAGATGTCAGGGGACACGCTTACGGTACAGATGCTGCACACATTAGTACTGGGGCCACCATGGCCTAGTGGTTAGCGTGTTTGACTTCTGATCATTTGGTCTGGGGTTTGAGCCCCAAGTTTGTCCACACTGCTTTTGGCTGTCTCTGTCTTTCGGATTAGACAGTAAAGACCAAGGTGCCGTGTCACAGTAGGTGTTGACTTGTTAAAGAGCATGGTGCCGCTCCATGCTATGTTGCTCTAGATTCAACACCAATGCCATCAGTTGTCATTGATCACAAGTTATAATCATGCTTATTTTTATTTCTAAAGTGGCTCAACGGATAATTTTTGGATTGGGCTTGATGATCGCACAATGGTCAGCAGTGGTCGAGGTAGGTGACTGAATATCTCACAAAGCATTTTGCATTGCTTACAGAAAAAAAACCATTTCTAATATTTTAAACTTCTAAATGGTAAAATTTTGTATGTGTACCATTGTTTAATTATAGGTAATTGACTTAATTTGGAAGAGTAAGCCTGCTATAAGTCTGCACAGTAAACAGGACTGAGCTTACAAGCTTGGAGTTTTACCTTCTTTTTAAAACTTTACTGCAATATCACTTTGCTGCCATACGGGGGTCATCACTGTTTCACAAAGACATCTTATTTCCTTTTTTATTTAGGACATCTCTCGTCTGACTAGTCATACAACATGTACAAGACTCCACTTTGTAGTTTTAACCACTACCCTATCAAGTCCTTATGGATTTACATTGTTTACAGTATGAAAATAATATCTACAGTGGAACCTCGCCTAAAGACCA
>JACSZP010002765.1:0-10142 GCA_016161895.1 Pinna nobilis | reverse complement strand
AATGTTTTACTCAGGTGACCGTTAAGGCCCCTTGGGCCTCTTGTTTGTACTTGGTGTTGTCTGTCATTAGAATTTTGAATGCCCCTTAGTTTATCATTTTTTTGTATGACGTTACTCAAGTGCATGTTTCCCAAAGTATGATTTTCGTATATAAGTCATCTGAAATTAGAGAGCACCTGTCATATGTGTGAATTATTCACATCTTCCCTTTGGCAGTCTCTTGAAAAAGGTAAGACTGTATAAAGATCTCTGTTAGTAACACTAAATATAAAAAAGTCATTAATCTGAGAATGGAATCTCCATTTTAGAACAGTACAACATGAATTATTTTTTTGTATTTGAATGAGGACTGCAAGTCTAAACATTGCTAGTATTCATCCAAACATACTCAAATACACACACAAACAAAATCTAAACCATGTACAGTTGCTTTTTTTGTTTCTGGATTAGACCATTTATACAGTGGCAGTCAGTTTTTATTGGTAGAGGAGAAAAAAATTACGAGTGTTCTCAGCATTTCAGTACTACAGCATGACTTTCCATGGTTAAACTAGAGTACTTTCTCTCATAATCAACCAACATTCCAGCAAGGGTTGAGCCTGCACTGACTATAGGCAAAAGACCCAATGGTTTAAAGGAAGATGCTCTGACTATTCTACCATGGATTGAGACTCTCTGCTCAAACACATAACCAACATGTGTTACACAAATTCAAGTAATATGCATAGGCAGACATATCAGTTACATGTACTGCAACCTCCAATACAATTTATTTTATATTTCAGATGTGTATTCCTTATGACAAGACTTTACGTTTGGTATCAATACTTTGATTTTGTGACTTTCAGAAATTGAATGTATATAATATATGCTGCTACTGACTGTAGAAAATGATTCAAATGATGTTACAAATGTAATTACAGTGAAGGGTATACTGCAGCCATGGTACAGTTTGAAACACTGAAAAAGTTGCAGAACCGTATAGAAAGTGGAGCTGCAAGAGCACAGGAGCTGCGGATACTAGAGGAGTGAGTTTCTTTGCTTTCTTACTAACTCTTCTGGAGCACCTGAACTCATCTCTGGTTTTTGTGGGGTTCATTTTAGTAAACCTTTAGTTTTATGTGTTGTTGTGTAGATTATTATTTGTTGTATTATGTCTCTTTTAATTTTAGCAATAGTGTTGCCTATTTTTCATTTTACTGACGACTGGATACCCCCTTGATATCTGAAATTCAGCCTTCTTTTTTTTTTGCGGAAAACTTTGGTATCTTAGCATATAGCTGCTTTGTGATTTTCTTCTCTAAACAAATTTTGGATGGGGATATTTTAGATGACATCGGCATTTCCATAAATCCAAGGATCTAACCTGAATAAACAGTGCACACTACCAGAGAGCCACATTGTTCTCAAATGAAGTACATATGTATGTCTGAGATGGCTGACAATCAAAGTAGCTTTCCTGAAAACAAACTTACATACTATGTAATTGTATAAGATTAGACTGGCAAGATTTAATAGCATATATGGTAAAATATACTTACAATAGTGTCAGCAGCAGATTTGCCAACCTTGAAAAATTTCAGTGGGAGAGACTAAATTTTACTAAGAATTAATAGAAAATTTAAGTTTTTCGTAGGGGAGATATGCATTTTCTCTTAATAAATAATACAAATATTACATAAAGAATTGGGAGTCTCCCTATTCATCTAATCGACTTGGCAAGTATGCAGCATATTGCAAAGAAGCTAGAAATGTCATGACAGCTAGACTTTTTATTTGACACAGTATTTTACATTAATACCATTAGTTGTTTTCTCAAAGTAGCAACAAGTCTTCTTTGAACTATTTTAGCATCAAAATATATTTTTTCTATTCCAGAGAGAAAAAGAAAGTTGAAAAACAGGTCATCACCAACATGAAGTTGATAAAAACAAGTAAGACAAATTTCTTGATTGCACAAGGTTTATACTAAAAGTGGAATTTGTTCTGATGGGAAAAAAAGAAAACCATGCTCATTTGTTTGCTATTACTTACATGTATGTCATATTTGCACAGCTGTCTTTAATCTAATTGCTTCCATTTTAAAAGGAAAGAAACTTGAGCTACTAATGCTATGCAACTATTGAAAAGACCACTGGCCTACACAAAATTATTATTAAGGGCAATTAGACCCTCACAAAGTTACATTTTACTGATAACAAAGTAATGCAGAGCAGATTTATGAATCTGTGGTTTATTTAAGCAATGCTACGCCTCCAGTAATTCCAGGCTATAGGGATTAAAATATGCAAAGTTGCGATTACTGCAATGCTTCCTGACATAGGTAGCAACTGTGCCTTCACTATACACTCTGCATTTGAAGCTATAATTCATGTACAGTCTAACTTACCTTTGTGACTCGCTGAATTTAAGGACTACCTGTTTCATGTGACCTAAATGTATGAAAGTACAGATATGACTTTTTCAAATACAAATCAGCTGAATTAGGGGACCACCTGTCAAATATGGCCCATTTTGCTCCTTCCCTGAAGTTGGACAGTCTTTTAAAACAGTTTAGACTGTGGTTGTACATTGTATATGTGGGTTGTTTATATTTGATTGACCTTCAAAAAGTAGGCCCATATAACAGTAGGTTTTTGAACAATAGAGACTTATCACAGATTAAGGGGCCGAATCCATGCAGCGCCACACTGGGATTAGTCGTTCTTGTCTTTCAGATGAGACAGTAAAAACCGAGGTCCCATGTCACAGTAGATATTGGCACGCTAAAGAACCTTCCCTGCTCTACGGCCATAAGTGCTGAGCATAGGATAAAATTTGTCGCCGTTCACTGGCAGACAGTGACGTCTCAATATGAGTGAAATATTCTTGAGTGGGACGTTAAACAACAATAAATGCCATAATACAACATCTCACAGATTAATGATCTTATTAAGTCAAAAGTTTACACCGATATTTGAAGGCCTTTACAAGCATAATTGCCTTTATTTTCATGTGAGTGAAAGATTCTTGAGTGGGATATTACATAACAATATGAAACTAATTTTTTTATTTTAGAAAGTATACACAATACAAAGAAAAAAACAGGTGATGACAGTGCATGGAAATATGCTGCAGATGAAATTGTTGGTATGTTGAAGAAGGTCAGAATGGAAGGCTCTGAAGGTAAGCTTATTTTTCTCTACCTATTTTTGAAAATAAGGTGTAATGTATCCTTGTAGTTTCAGTACATGACACATGTCAGCCATTGTTTTTACAGTTTACGCAGAGTCCTTAGAAAATTAAATAACGGGAGGTTACTTGAACCAATAAGTGCACAATAGGAACCATAAGGGGTTCTTATGAAGACTTAGGCATTTGATGGGCTCTTTTATGGACTTATGTGGCACTTTCAGGGACTAGAGTAGGGCTGTTATAAGGACTTGGGCACTTAATCGGCTCAGAATGTATAATGGCCTAACAATACTTTTAGGATGGTGCATAAGTATGGTTACTATATACCTGTGTATATACATGTAGAACTTACCACATAGCAAATGAAAAATATGACATAAAAGCATATGAAATTAAGATGCTTTAAGTTTCTAGGTTTCTTTTGCCAAAAAATTGTGGGAAGATCAAGGTCAGGTTTTGCACTTTTCAATGAAGATTATATTTTGAGAGATTACTTCATGACATATGTATACATTATAACGTACATATACGTCATATGCACTGAAGTGGTAAACGGGCACTTAGTCTTATACAATGTACATGTATGCACTTGTGTGCATATTGGGCTCTTATGGGACAAATATGCATTTTAGGCTCATATAAGAACTTTGGCACTCACTCAGTCCTTATAGGGACTTGGATAATTATTGGGTTCATATTGGGGCTTGGGCACTTATTGGGCTCTTTTGGGGTTTTATGCACTTAGTGAGCTCTTATAAAGACTGAACCACTTTATGGGCTCTTTTGGGAACATGGACACTCCATGCATGGGCTTTTATAGAGACTTGTGTACTGAGTGGGCTTTACAGGCACTTGTCTGGACTTATATATTGGACTCTTATAGTTATTTGGGTAGGCCTACTTATTAGGCCGAATGTGTTTAACTCTGATGAACCTTATCTTTTTGAGGTCAGATACACTAGGTCAAGACTATTGTGTAAAACGGAAGTACAAACAACATCAGTATCCTTGAATCTATATTCTGCTTGTTTACTTGATAATTGCTATACTTTTTCAAAATTGGGGAACATAAAATACAGAGACAAGTTTTATAACCCTGTGTTACCAGTGCCTGGAGCTCTAATAAGAAATAATATCATATTAATTTTGTGAACATTTTTCATTGATTTTGTACATATATTTATTGATCAAATAAATTATCTCATAGAGATTGAGATGTTGACAAGTAGAGTGCGAGAATTGCTGGACGAACTGGAGAAACAGCAATGGACAATAAGGAGGTGAGACCATATATCTTATATTTGAAATGAAATGTTTAACTTCCTCCTATCTCATGCTCTCTATTTGAAATTTCTAACTTCCTTAATTTTATTAAGAATGAAATTTCTAACATCCTGTGTTTTGAGTGTGAAATTTCTAACTTCCTTAATTTTATTAAGAATGAAATTTCTAACATCCTGTGTTTTGAGTGTGAAATTTCTAACTTCCGTAATTTTATTAAGAATGAAATTTCTAATATCCTGTGTTTTGAGTGTGAAATTTCTAACTTCCTTATATTTCATTATCTGAGTGAAAGTGCCAACTTCCCGAGACTATTCACATGTACAGTCTAACCTGTTTTAAGAGAGCTTCCAAGGGGTGGAGAAAAAAAGGTCACATATGACAGGTGGTCTCTTAATTCAGGTTACATATATGTATTTAGGAAAAAGGCATTTTGGGAATTACGCATGTAGGTCACATACATGTACATGTAAGACAGGTCATCCTTTAATTCAGCGGGGTCACTAGGGCATGTTGGACTGTAATGTTTGTTCTTTATATTCAATACATTGTATCTACATTGTAATTGTCTATTTTGTCTATCTTCGTAACTACAAGGCATTTTGTGTTTTGTCATAGATTATTCAGTTTGAGCGTTTTTACATGTATTGTCATACTTGTAGTAAGGGAAAATGTATGTGTATTTTGGGTAACTTTCTCATAAAAAGTAATAAAAGTTCCTATTATAATTAGGCTATTGAGTGTTGCAATTTTTATTCACAATCACTCTTTTGAAATGTAAGAGAACAAACTTCAATATCTGGATTGGGAGACTTCCAAATGAAAAAAAACACAGACAGATAGAAAATTTGTGTAAACATATCATTTTTGGTCTTGTAGATAATCTTTTATTTCCTTGCTATACAGTCAAACCTGTTTTAAGAGACAGTCCAAGGGAAGGAGCAATAAGGGTTGCATATAACAGGTGGTCTCTAAATTCTGGTTATTTATGTAGGAAAAAAACATTTTGGGAACCACTCATTTAGGTCACATAAAACAGGTTTTCCTTTAATTCAGTGGGTCACTAAGGCAGGTTAGACTGTACTTTGCATGAATGAAATGTCTGATTGTATCGCTACAACATGTACATGTAGATATAACATTAAGAGTCAGAAGACTGCATTAATAGTTAACCATTTTTTTTTACCCTTAAAGTATCGAAATGATATGCTGTTTTCTATTGTCTTAGAGTTGAGTGAGTTAATGTTGTTTAACACCACTTTATGCTGCCTTAGATCAATCTATTATGTACTCCATTGTGTTGAAAGGTTTATTTTGTAATTCAAATACCTCAACAAAGTGTAGTTATATTGACTCAGTGCATTACATTCTTTTGATTATCTATTGCTATTGTTGTTGTATTCTTGTTTAACCGCTTCAGTGCGTATTATGACTTATTACACCTTTTGATTTCGTTTGATTTATAGAGCCATAAATGCCCACTGACGTCATTATGATCAGTCAATAATCTATAGTAATGTTATCTTTATGATGTTGCATAATTAATGTTGCAAAATATACATTTTAATGATGTATATACTCGTCATACACTTTCAGGAAAAGTTAGTGTCATGATGGATATATCTGTCATACACACTGAAGTGGTTAAGGTCCCTCTCATGAATCCTTCATTCACATGGACACATCACAATGTGCCAGTAAGTGGCATTAAATCTGTCCTTTTGCTTGGCATCTAGGGTTGTTTAGTATTAGGGGTCTTATCATGCTGAACAAGCACTGAGTTATGGTTAGTGTACTCAATTCTCACCAATGCAAAACGGGTTCAATCCTTGGGCCGCCAAGGGATTATGTGAAATAGTATGGTGGTTGCCAATCTTGGACACATGGGTTTTTTCTGGGTACCCCGATTCCATCCCACAGCAAGGACCTCTGCATACAACCATCAGGTCCAGCGAGACACATTATAATATCAGTTGACAGATTTTTACTAGTTTGTTAATTGTTGTAAAAAAAAATTAAGTTTAAACTTTTTTAACAACTACTGACACATGGTCTCCATTTTTAAGCTGTGTTCCATTCAATTGATCCACAATCTTCACTTCAAATACCAGGCACTTATGGAATAAGCAGTTGCTGTCTTTGGTAATATTGTAGGCTAGTTGCAGACCATTTTACAAGCTAGGACCTTGGATGTGAAAGTGGATCCAAAACATTAATTTTTTTCATTTATTCAAGATTATTATTGACTGTCTTTACAGTTTGAATTCTGAGGTCAGAAGAGAGAAGTCTGTAAGTACACTTTTTCTGATCTTACATTCACTACAATATTAATGTTGTTGTATTGTTTCAATTTCAACTTAGAAATATATGTATTTCACTCGAATTGAAATATAACTGAGTGCTCATGAAAAATTATGTCTCCCCTTCTCCAAAGGGAGACATATTGTGTTTTTTTTCAAATTGGGCCATAGGCACTTACTGTGACACAGGAATTCGCTTTTACTGTTTCACCTGAAGGAAAGGAAAATCCACCCACCTCCACTGTGTGGATTTGAACCAGTGCTCATGATCTGAAGGCAGATATTCTGTTGTAGAATCAAGATGGCTCTCAAGTGAATATTCAAGTATCTTATTTCTTTAAAAAGACAACATTTATTTCAAAGGATCTTTTTGTTAAAAAAAAAAAAAAGTAATCCCAAGGATTTTATTATGAGAACATTGAGGCTGTGCATGTTGGAGCTGTTTCAATTCAAATTGATTTTTATTTATTGATATTTGTATGTCCCATTTGTTTATTCCAATTTATACACAGTCTACTCTTGTTATACCGCCTCCTTTTGTTTTTCCAAAATATGGCGTTATAGCCAATATGGCGATAAGTCGAGTTGGCACCCACTAAAGGTATTGGCTGAAAATAAACGTTATTTGGTTATGGCTTTTTTATTTCACTTGTTAGTTAACTCGAATTGTCGGAAAATTTCATAAATGTTGTGGTATATATATTAGTTATCAGAACTAAAGAAAACAGTAAACCTATGTCTCAAACGATCAACCAGTTTAGTAGCAAGTCTGATCTATCTATGTTCAATGGCGATACTATCGGGTTGAACTCAATGGGTTTTTATAGATTTGGTTTGAAAATACAGTGGCGGTTGGCGGTGTGCGAATATGGCGGTTTAAAGGGAGTAATTGATAGTTGAAAATCAGTTCTTCAGAAATTTATGGCGGTATGCGAGTATGGCGGTTTATCGGGTGGCGGTAAATCAAGAGTGGACTGTAGATCATTAATCAATATTATGGTGTATAGAATGGTGTTAAGAAACTGTGGTCCCAGTGAAATTTCTATTTTTTGATCGAAATCTTTTAACAAATTCTGGTTGTTTTGGGTTTTTTTTTTATTTAACAGGGTGGGGGTTGTTTGTGGGGATGGGTTGACCACAAATAGCTATCATGCTACCTTTATCGTATGATATGTTGTGATGAAAAGCTTGAAACCGATTTTACTGAGGTTGCCTCCTAATGACACTTTGTCAAGACTTTTTTTTACAATAATGAAATTACGACTTCCCAGATTATGGAAGTCTGCATGTGAAAACTGCTGCCATTTAAATAATAATTTTAACTTACACATGATTCGTGAATAGCCTCTTAGTTTAATTACAGGTCTGATGTAGATACAGGTAAAATATTACCTCTTTGTTTAACATTTGTTCCTTTTTTTCTGTTCTTTTCTTTTTTGCTTTTTTTGGTATGTACACTAAAAGATGCATTCATTTTTCATGTCTGCTTTCATAAACTGCTAATTTTTTTTTTCAGATGTGTGGCTCAGTCTATGCTCGTATGAATTGTTTCCATATAATAATGAAACTTAATTAGCTTTTTGAGTACATTTTACTTTAAGCTCTTTTAAGAATAATGTTTAGCTGCTTACTACCCATCTTCCTAGGTAATAGTGATCTAACCCAATAGGAATAGGTAGATTGAAACCTTCAGATTCTACTTTTATCATGCCGGAGTTATGCCCCTTGATATTCTGAAAATAATTTTTGTGCAGCAATAGATCTTTGATATACTCTGGCTCTTCTCATTTTTATAGACTCATCTGACTGGCAATACTATAAACTCTTTATTTTTTCCCGCGTACTTAATTCCGCAATCTCGCCCTTTTGTTTTAAATTGTGAGAATTTAAAATCACTAGATGATCCCAATATCGGGAAATTAAATTTTGCGTTTTCAATCTAAGTTTCCTGAAAACCAAGACATTATAGGTATTACTATATAATCTAAGCTGATTAATTCATAACATATACAATGATAAAGTACTTCATAATATGAATTGTTATGATATGTTTTCTATTATACATGTAAGCCCTGTATGAATATTGCCGTATTTTTAATAATGAATCAAAGTTTATTTATATCGAGTTACTACACGCATTCAATTGACCTTAGTTCGTTTCAGAAGTCAAGATTCGTACATGTATATTATTATTCCAGTGAAACAAAACTGTCAGATCAATTAAGGCGAGGATTTAAAATCCATGAGGGCATCGGCTCAAGAAATTACGCAGATATTATTTCGTGGCTTTTATTTAGGCATTTACAGTAGTCATAGGCTCTATAGTTGGCTTCCGTGGCATCATTAGCCTTGAACCAGACTAGCTATAGGCCTGATCCGAGGTCCTTGGGTTAAATGCCCCTTTAAAAATTGTGTCAGACAATTTCCCAACAGTAATCCAGCAATTATAGAATTAGCCAAAATTGTAGTTCCATGTAGCCTACTGTTTTATTTAATGTCACAATGTCATCATATTTTAGTTGCAAAATGACTTTAATCAGCTCTTAATATTTTCTATATGTTTTATTTAATTTTTTTTGAAACACCTTCCTTAATTTCAATAATCTAAGCAGATTGAGGTAGGTACATTGTATCTGTTGTTCTTGACTGTAAATTATGCAAATTGTTAGTCTCTATGACTGATTGCCAGCCTGGACATGACATAGTCCGTATTTTCATATTATCCAGAAACTTTAACTAAAGATCGAAAGAAATCTCTGTTACTTAAGATACTAATTGTATGTTTGTTATTGCTTTTGTCTTTTAGTTTTTCCTTGTCATCATTTCACTGATATATCCTTAAACCTTCATGCCTTTGACAGGTCCCTCTGTCTCTATAATTGTTTCATGAAATTTTTTTAACAATGCATTTTGATTAATATACTTTTCATGTAAATGTTATCTTTGGACTTATGTAGTACACATATTCTTGTCTAATTTTTCTTTCTTTTCATTCTTCTGTCTATTTCCATCTTATCTATATATTATTTTCTCTAATGGAAATTGACTTTGATGCTCGGTATACATGTATGTAGCACTCAGTGAACTTTCATCAGTAATAATCATGTGAATTTGAGAATCATATCTGCTCTAAGCACTATGAGTTGAACAATGAATGATTGAAATTGGATTATGAAATACTTGTAAACCCTCCGTTGCCCTTTTTTCCTTTTTTTTTGCTACATTTATTGTAGGTTAAGAACCAGCTATCTGATGAGAACACAGACTTGAAAGTGCAGATAGGTCAGCTGAATGATATCATAAAGAAAAATGAAAAAGACCTTGATATGTCCAGAAAGGTATTACATAAAAACTAACATATCCAATTATCTGTCAGATAAGTATTAC
>JACSZP010002759.1:3559-25103 GCA_016161895.1 Pinna nobilis | reverse complement strand
TACTTACCCTAGACAGTAATTTCTATTGAAACGTCGAGGTCATACTTCCCACCTCCGACCTCGACGTTTCAATAGAAATTACCTAGACAGTAGACTTACACTTATCAGCTGTTGTCGCCGGTTTTTTTTTTAGGTTTCGATTTTACTTTAAGCACACTTTTACTTTAACAGGCAGTCATTCGAAGATTAAACGATTGGATTTTAAAATTTAGATTGAAATCGTTTTACTCTTGAACTTCTAAATATGACTACTTCCCAGTACAAGAAAAAGATTTTCACCCTAAACCTGACAAAAAAAAAAAAAAAGAAATAAAGGCTCCTGAATGATAAAAAAAAAGAAGAAGAAAAAAAAAATGATAATCAAAATGAAATAAATAAAATACATGTAAAAAGATAAATTAAAAATAAAGCTAACAAATACATTAATGATGAAATAGTATAAATTTAAACAGTAACAATAAGGCCAACATGTTGGTAACAATGTGAATGTTATGTGCATGTAGCTGTTGCCCTAGACACATTTCCAACAGGCTTGCATATTGTCTTTTATTGGCAATGTCATCATTATGCAAA
Organism: Pinna nobilis; assembly: GCA_016161895.1. NCBI lineage: Eukaryota > Metazoa > Mollusca > Bivalvia > Pterioida > Pinnidae > Pinna > Pinna nobilis. The sequence continues at coordinate 24,530 of JACSZP010002759.1, read as the reverse complement.
TCATGTGAGAGGTCACTGTCAGTAGCTATAGACCTTTGGGGATTGATTCTTTCATGGGCCTTTCTTATAGTTATCATTTTGCTGACAATCTTTCAGTCATATGAAGGGGCCAGTTTTTATTGGCGGAGGAGAGAACCTGGTTACAAATGTACCTGGGGAGAAACCACTGTCCATCCACAAGTAAGTAAAACTGGCAAACTTTTCAAGTAATCAGTTTAGGCTTCAGCGAGCTTAGAACCCACACTGACAAGAGGTGAGAGACTGAGTAGTTTTTAGCGCAATGTTATAAGTATAACCATTTGGCCACAGAGGCCCTGCGTTTCACGACAGTAAAATGGCAGTTACTCAGTGAGAGTTATCTTTCTTTGATATGACTATCATGATTTCTTTTACATTTTTGACTAAAAGTGTTTCTATATCCTAGTAAAACACTGGCATGGAAAGACTTATGCCTTGCAGGGGGAGTCTCGTTTGAGAAGTTAGATTGTCTCCCCTACAGAAAATATTTGTTTTTTACAAGAGGAAGGAAAGTAATGAACCTTTTCGACACTACATACCATATGGACTTGTCCAAGACAATAGAAAAGAGCATACCATTTTGATACTTGTGTTGAAAGGTTTAAATCACTAAAGAATATCATAATTAATATTACTGTGAGTGCAGCTATGGACAAGCAATTTACAGTATTAGCCTTGTCCAAGTCCTTAAACCAAGGTAATATGTCATTGTATGTGTAGGCATGTTAAAGAAGTGTCCATAAGTGCAAAGTGCAGGCAAAATTTGTCCCAAATCACGGACATAAAGTGATGTATCCATAAAGTGAAAGATTCTTGAGTTGGATGTTATACAACAATACAACCAACCAGGAAAGTAACAGAGCAGAAAAGGAATTCTGTATCAACAATATCACTTGATGATCAAATATATTCCTCAGTGGTACATATATTGCTGCACCTGAATATTATCTGTAAAATTGTCATGTCTTTTTTATTTCATGTACTATTGCTTTGATTTAATTCGGTATTTCTAGTTTTTCGGTCACTACATGTTTCACTACTGTGAAGTCGTTCAGAATAAATTGGTCAGACACATCTACCAAAAATTTTTTTTTTCCCTCTCTAATTCTGGTGATGCCACTCCCCCTCCCCCTATAATTTTCTTTGCTTGGTAATCACCAAACTTATTCTATAAAGGCATTTTCTTTTCCTTCCTGCCAATATGTTCATCTTTCGTACATGTACTTGTAGCTGTCATTCTTTTATACTTTTCAAGAACGATAATTCTTTTTTCCAGTTTGATTCTGATGTAAAAGTTGCTGAGGATGACCTGAAGTGTCAGCCAATTTGTGATTTCCAGAGTGGTTGCTTAGTAACAGCTTTGGCTTGGTGTCCAAGTTCCTGTTTCCGTTTTCCAGAAGAAAAGGACCATTTGAGGTACATCTCTCAGGGCTCACCCTGGACCTAGAAAATTGTTAGCCAAAAAATTAGCCAACCATGATTTTTTCTAGCCAATGAATGATTTTATTAGCCAATGAACATTTACATTTTGTAATAATATTGGAAATGTCTTTGATATTTACAAAGGCTGACATCTGCTAGCCACTTTAGACATTATTACCTATTGTCTACATTTTGAGTCATCTCCCTTTTATTTCTTGACTTTCATCGCTAAACTATACTTTCACAGGTTGGCCTACTTATTGAACATTTATATAAGATCAATCACAAGATTTTTATGCAGCAACAAAAATTGTTAGCCAGAAAATTAGGCAATGACAATTATTTTTAGCCATTTTCCTAAAAAATTAGTCAATGGCTAAATTGGCTACCTACAGGGTGAGCCCTGATCTCTGAGTTATTAACTGAAAGCATTTTTACTTTGTTTACATTCAGTCCAGATTAATGAAATTTGCACTGTAAAAAAACCTAATTATTTATCTTCCACTTGTTTATGATACCGGGATACTGAGTATTGATGTGGGGGCCACTGTGGCTGAGTGTTTAGCGTTTTCCCCTTCTGATTGTGAGATCAAATCCACCTTGTGTCAGAGTAGGTATTGGCATCTCAGAGAACCCTCCCTGCTTAATGGCCATAAGTGCTGAGCATAGGTCAAATTTGTGACCCTTCACTGGCATATTGTGATGTCTCCGTCAAAGTGAAAGATTCTTCATTGAGTGGGACGTAAAACAAGAATACAACCAACCTATCTGACTACTGATCTGTTTGTTTGACTTGTTTAACAGTTAACTCAAGAATCTTTCACTTTTATAGAGAGTATAGGATACATCAGTGAATGCAGTTGACGGCCTGCCCAGGGCATTAGATTTTGACCTGTGATGTTCCCAAAATGGTTGGAACATTAAATCGTGTATGTTTGTCTGTCTGACAGTAAGTCACAAACAAATTTAAACCAACCCTAACTTTTGAAGTATGAAGGGTATATTTTCACATGTAGATTCATTGTGACTAGAACTTTTAGTTGATTCCCCTTAATTTTGACCTTGTGACCATGACCTTGGAACTTCACCTTGGTAGCAGGGGACCACAATTCTTTGCATGTTTTTGTTCGTGTCCCAAGCAAACTGCCCACACATTTCACATAATGCTGTGTGCTTGGCAGGCATGCAGTTACTTGGACGAGTATTCATAATTCAGGTCTTATTGTTAATGGTTGCTTGTGATTTGAAGCAAACAAATTAAGTTTTGGGCAAGTTTAATTGTGTAAGTTGGTATTATCACAGGAATAAGTCGTATGGGCCATTCAACTTTATAAAGGGCATGCAATTTTTAATGACAACTTGCACTTTTAAACAGGTGCAACAAAAAGTAAAGGTCGAGGACTGATAATGGTTAGCCTACTTCTCTGTTATTGTTTTAGCTGTACATGTAGTTGTATTTTATGTCATATAATTTTATTTGTAGGTTGGCTGCAGCAGGGAGAGACAATATCATTAGGTGTTTTACCTCAGATTTATCACAAGATTCAGAAATAGATCCTTTACAGGTATGTAGAGTTGGTTGTACTGGCACATTTCAAAATCTACAGGTGAAATTCCTTGTACGTAATATATCACATCAGTGTGTACAGTGGATTTAAATGTCATAATGTTTACTTTCTCTGAATACATTTGGTAGATATTTAGGTCACAATGTGAGCTTTCCTTTAATGTGTATGATAGATATACAAGTCATTGAAAAGTATAAGACCTTGACCTGACCTTTGTTCTCCCGGTTGACCCGACTCGGAAATTTTGGTTAGCATGGTGGTAATCAAGGTTATGGTATTAGAGCATGCATGTAATTTGCACCACACAGTAGTTTACTTACATTATGTTTTGATCGTTAGAGACGCATTATAAGTAATATTTGTATGTAAATACACCTGTGAAACACACTAACTTGGTCAAGAATTGCAAAATACGTAAATGAAATAGGGTGGTGGGACAGAAAAATAGAATTGGGGTAATGCAGATAGCATGGTGGTAAATTGAAATAGGGTGGCAGTATCAACCCACTATATGGGCCTTGGGAGAACATTGACCCGACCTATCATTCTTACCATTTTTCGTAAATAAACCATAGCAATAAAACAGTTACAGCCGAGGTCTTGTAGGTGTCGGCACATTAAAGACCCCTCAATGCTCAATAGACCAAATTTGGTACACTTCATCGAAACAAGATGACGTCTCCGTATAAGTGAAGGATTCTTTAGATGAATGTTAAATCAACAATGTAACCACTAAATTGAAAATACATTGTCATATCTGCTCCATTAGATAGCATTCTGCATAATCAAGTGATGTAAAATAATTTTTTTTTACAGGAATTCAAAGGACACACAGATTTCATCAACTCTGTTGTATTCAATCCAGAAAACACAGAGTTGTTAGTTTCCACGGGTGACGACCACACCTGTCGATTTTGGGGTGGTGATGGAAGTCAGCAAGCTTGCTTTACACTTGATGCACCTGGAATGTCTGTCTGTACCCATGAAAATGAACCAGAGAAGGTTAAGCTTATTATGTCTTATTAATTAGTACCTGTATGTTTGTTTGGCCGAGTGAAGATACATGATTATCTGTCCTGTTATCTCTACTGCTTTATAGTTTGGCTACTGTTTTTTTTTATTTTGTAGGATGTACATATGGGTACACATAATTGATATGTGCATGTAGATAAGTTTTTAAAAAAAATTTAAAAGCACTGCACACTGACAAATATTTGACCCCAATTTATTTTTGCCCCTTTCAACCCTATTGTAAGTGGATGAATTCAGACCTGGGAGAAATCAAAATGGTTAATTCATTGAATAGAATTATGACGAGACTGGGCGAAATTAAAAGGGATGAAACTGATTGCTAAGTGCATAAGAGCGAAAAGAATACAGGGCAAAAACAACCCTATTTATGGCATTACAAAGACGGCAGTGGCCTGACTCATTTATTTTTTCCATACTGGTATGGTATGGTATTGTTGTTTAACGTCCCACTCAAGAATATTTCACTTATATGGAGACGTCACCGTGTGCCAGTGAAGGGCTACAAATTTTGCCTACGCTCGGCACTGCTGGCCGTAGAGCAGGGAAGGTTCTTTAACGTGCCAACACCTACTGTGACATGGGGCCTCGGTTTTTACTGTCTCATCTGAAGGACAGGGACGACCAACCGTGGAGTGGCGCTGACGCTGACGCGGCTCGTTCCCGGATCTTCCGATTCGCAGTCGAACACGCTAACCACTCTGCCACGGAGGCCCCTTTTCCATACTAGCTACATACAGCTAACATACCCATAGACAGCAGCTTTTGTGTCGTACAGATGTACTTCATTCTTGATCATGTATGTGTGATGAAATCCTGTGCTAACGGAATTTCAGAGGAAAGATTACATAGTTACTTTGCTTCACCATTGGAGATAAGCCTACCCTATGGCTTATCACGTTGTACATGAAAGAGATTCATTGAAATAGCATGGTGGTACCACCACACTATATGGGCCCAGGGAGAACACTGCTTAATCCCCCTTTATTTCTGTATTTTTACATGGTATTCCTACCAGATAAAGTATCATTTTTTTTTCGTTGTCTTTTCATCAGGTAATGGTTGCACAGAAGAATGGGGTAATTAAGATATTCAGCTTGGATCTACAACAACAGATTATGTCCTTTGACTGTGGTGTAACACCTCTGATGGCTGCTGATTGGTGTAAACACAATGATGACATCATCGCTGCGGTGGCTGGTACAGAATGGTTTATGTTCCAGCCCTCCAGGTCAAGGTACAAAATACAAAATGTAGATTGCATTTTCTGTCTCTTCCTGGCTTCAGGGAGCTTAGAATTTTGTGTTACACTTTTTTGGAGAACACTATGTGCTGAATTCAAATGTCATATATTGTCTGCTTTACATTTTTTGTGGGGGGCCTCCGTGGCCTAATGGTTATCATGTTCGACTTCGAATAAAAGGGTCCAGGTTCAATTCCCATAGCGCCACTCTGCAGTTGGCCACCCCCGTCTTTCAGATGAGACATTAAAAACCGAGGTCCCATGTCACAGTAGGTGTTGGCATGTTTAAGAACCCTCTCTGCTTTACGGCCAGCAATGCCCAGCACAGGCAAAATTTGTCGCCCTTCACTGGCACACGGTGATGTCTCCATATGAGTGAAATATTCTTGAGTGGGACGATAAACAACAACGCAACAACAATATTTTTTGTGTTGACTATATTCTTTACAACTCTTTTTTTTGGTTTTTGGGTTGTTGTTTTTATCCTTTTTGTTTGTTTATTTTTGCTTTGCGCCACACTAGAGAATTTTTCAGTCATATGGTGGTGGCCAGGTTTTACTGTTGGAAGAGAGAACTTGGTTAAAAATGTATCCGGGAATAGACAACTGGTCTACAGCAAGTTAACTGGCAAACTTTTTCAGATAATTAACTGAAGTTCCAGTGAGGTTTGAAATTGCACAGAGTAGAGGTTAGAGACTTCATGGTTTAAGGGACAATGCTCTAACTGTAATGATTGCATTCTAATAATTAGTTATCGACTAGGTTTCACTTTTATTTTCACTTTGTAAAACTCAATATATAGTATTTGTCGATAGTTTAGCCTAGCCAGCCTCGTTCTGATAAGACTCTCTCTCGCAATGGCAGCACCCATGAATGTTGTAATGTATCATGTGCTTTGAAGAATACACCAGCTAAAAGTCAATAAGAAGCTTTGGTTTGGTTTGTACCCAAGTCCCCCGATACACGAAACATTACACTAACCACATAGCCAATTGGCACTGGAAAGGTCTTCTAATAATGCTCTATGGCTCTCATTGCTAAACACAGTACAGTTCTTAAGATGCTTCATTGCATTTGTTGATATGTCTGCATAAATGAGATATCATTCATGAGGATATTAAACAGAATTAAATCAAGAGAGTAAAAACAATTTTTTTGTTTTGTTTATACTGTTAATCCACAAGTTTTCAAGAAACTTTACTTTGGCAAATCAGAGGTCCTACATCTATATGCGGGAGAATATTTTTATGACTTTGCGGGTTAGAAGTAAGAACCCCATGTTGTGCAGTGCACTTTTAGGTTACGTTAGAATATTAAGCTTTATATCTTTTTAAAGAGTGAGTGCTCTCAATTACTGGGGCTGTTGTGGCCTTGTTGTTAGTGTATTTGGCTTGAAATCTTGAGGTCTGGGGTTCGAGCCCAAGCTGCGTCGCAGTTGGCTGTCCCTGTCTGTATGAGACAGTAAAAACCGAGGTCCTGTGTAATAGAAGGTGTTGGCACATTAAAGAACCCTCCCTGCTCTACGGCCATAAGTGCCAAGCATAGACAGAATTTGTCGCCCTTCACCAGTACACGGAGACCCTCCCCGTATAAATGAAAAATTCTGGAGTGGGATGTTAAATAACAATACAACCAACCAACAAGCTTAATTATGCAAAATTAAAATTCTTGCAAATAAAACCAGATTTACGTTTTTTTTTATCTATTTATACAATAATACTTGTTATTTCTACTTGTGACAAAAGTCAGCCAGTAGAAAGACGACAAGCACATACAGACGGAGTACGGATTGTCAGATGGGCAAGAAATCAGCCTACACTGTTAGGAACCATGGGAAGACCTGGTGTACAAATAAAGGTGTTTAGCACACGACATCATCAGGTGAGAAAAACTGCTTCATAACAAATTCTGTCTAACCTGTTTTACAAGACCTTCCAAGGTAAATAGCAAAGAGGGTCGCATATGACAGGTGACCTCTTAATTCAAGTGGTTTGTATAGGAAAACAAGTTGGCCTATGCTTTGGCTTAAAGCTATCTGAGTCCAGGATGTGCCTTGTTACATTTGGATATCTTTAGGAAACATCAACTTTGTAATAGCCTATTATCAAGGATAGAAGAGACATGTTTTATTTCAAAATGAATTTTTATTTCTTTTTGTTAGGCCACCATGGCCTAGTGGTTTCCATGTATGTCTTTGAATGGAGAGGTCTGGAGTTTGAGCCAGAGCGAAATTACAGTTAGCTGTCCGTCTTTCAGATGAGATATTAACCCTTTCAACCCCAAGTATCAGAATGGTATGCTCTTTTCTATTGCCTGGACCAGTCTATTTCGGTGTGTGGTGTTGAAAGGGTTAAAAACCAATGTCCCGTGTCATAGAAGGTGTTGGCAGGTTAAAGAATATTAATCCATCCTACTCTGCGGCCTTAGTGCCAAGTATGGGGAAAATTTATCACCCTTCATGGGTACAAAATGGTGTCTCCATGTAATTGAAAGATTCTTGACATTTAACAACAACAAAACAAACCAAATTTCTTTTTGTTTTTCAGGTGCCTTTGAACACTACATTACAAGTGGCTTATGGTATGAGCTGGCATGCTACGTTACCAGTCCTGGCTGTAGGGGGAGATCAGATGGTACACTTGTATTACATAGAGCCGGCCAGTTTACAAGCTGTATGAACTGCAACTTGTTTGAGAAGATGATTTGAAAATGCTTCCAATACATGCTTGCATTATTTAAGACCTGACTGGTGAAAGAGAGATAGCTAAGTTCAGTCAAATCTGTGAAGATGGCAGATCAAAAAATTACCCCAGGAGAATTGCATTATATGCTTTTTATCATAGCATAATATAAACAAGGAAAGATCAAACTTTGATTGGATTGTACAGTGACACAGATTTATCAATCTGTTGTGATCAATGCATCCCTTAATCCTTCATGCACATTAAAATGTCAGTCTTTTACAGCTGTTGGGGAGATGCATTGCCATTTATGCCTAGTTCATAGTAGCCTTGCGATTTGTTTGATCATACTATTTGGTGGTCCTCGGGTATCATACCGGCAGATAATTCGCAACAAGTCTGTGTGGCTGCCTTGCAAACCGTATAAATTGTTTGAAATTGCAAAGAAAATGTGCTTATCAAAAATTTAGTTTGCGACATTGCAAAGCCCTGTGGCTTTGCAAATTCGTACATAGATCTTCAGGCTTTATTTTCTTAAAAAGGTTTATTTTCTTAAAAAATTTAGTCATAGACAGGTGTACAGCTACTATAAGGGTGATGTGAACTAAGATTTAGGAACAGAGAAAAGAATATTTTATGTGGTGATGGAATTTGAAAATTATTAGATATACAGTCAAACCCAAATATATTGAAACCAGAGGGGAATGGAGTTTTTCAAAATGACTGGATAAAAATAGTAATAGAAAATAACATAATTTCAAATTCAGCAGGATTCCAATACATCAGGGTTCATTGTAGGTGGGTTTCTCAGTAGATTTTTGTTGAAATACGAAAGTGAAACTGAATGAGTGATGAATTTGTATTTACAGTCTATCTTGTTTTAAGAGACTGTCCCAGGTAAGGTGTAAGAATAGTCACATATGACAAGTGGCTTCTAGATTCAGCTGATTTGTATAGGTAAAACAGTTTTGAATGTATTCATTTGATTACATAAGACAGGTAGTCCCTTAAGTCCCAAGGACTGGAAGGCAAGACTGACTGTACATGTATTTGTTGTTTAGGTATCTGAATAGATACCTGAATCATGCAGTTAAAAAAATAACAAAATATTCCATAGAAAAACTTTGTTTTTTTTATAGAGTTTTGATGAGTTTAGGGGAGAGAACACTTTCTAATGTTCTGCAATTGTTGTCCAATTAATTTACACTATCAATGCATTTGCAATAGGAAACTAAAGTTGAGCCTCATTAATCCGCACACTTTCGTTCCCCCAAAAATTGTCTGGATAAATGAAGCGTCCGGATTACTGAAACATATATCATAATTTGCAATGTAGTTTGAAAATTTTGCTTTCTAGAATTATCGTCTGGAAGGCAAAGCATTCGGATTATTGGCGTTGGGATTAATGAGGCTCGACTCAGGAGGTATAAGATAGTACTGTTTTTTACAGAGTAATTCCTTCCTTACCTTGTAGTATATTGCTCTACTTCAGGCTATAATGTCAGGGGTTCAAACCTAATCAGAGGTTGATTGCTTTTTTTTAATCCTGTGGGTGATTCAGTAGAAACAGAGTATCTATTTCAAAGAAGATGTCAGCATGTGAAATACCCTGAAGGGGTTCTGAGTGCTGAGCATTGGCCAAAATTTGGTCACCGCCATTTGGTATTGTCTCCATATGAGTATAAACTTAATTTCATTGGGACACTACAAACTTCCTCACAAAAAATCTTAAAACAAAGATCAGTCATAAGTCATGGGTGCGTAAAATTTTGATATGAATTTTTTGACACATTTTAACATTAATGCAATAAATTCAGTCAAAGTCTTGATTTTTATATTTCATGTAAATCAGACTTTATCACAATTTGTAGATTTTGTTGTGAAATGTACAAAATATGATATATTGAAAAATTGCTCATTCACGATTAGGCCTATAAATGATTTCATTCTGAACAAATTTTTAAAAAAGGGGCCCAGCCAATAAAGTGATTGCTTTGATTATCATCTTATGTTTTTGTGGTGATGTTTCATATCCCACCATCTCTTAGCTCTTTACCGATGAAGAGCTTCAAAGTTTGGTAAATGCTCAGCATTTACTGTCATCTAGTGGGGCCTCCCTGGCCGAGTGGTTAGCATGTTCGACTTCGAGCCGAGGGGTCCGGGGTTCGATTCCCGCAGTGCCACTCCACGGTTGGCCGTCCCTGNNGTAAAAAACCGAGGTCCCGTGTGACAGTAGGTGTTGGCACGTTAAAGAACCCTCCCTGCTCTACGGCCAGCAGTGCAGCGCAAAGGCAAAATTTGTCGCCCTTCACCGGCACATGGTGACGTCTCCATATGAGTGAAATATTCTTGAGTGGGATGTTAAACAACAACGCAACAACAACTGTCATCTAGTGGCTAGGGAACTTAACTGTACTGATACCAACTGTGACATTGGGCCTCAGTTTTTATTGTTTCATATAAAGAACATAAAAAAAATCGACCATACCAGCTGAGACTTGAACCTATGACCTCCCTTTTTAAAGATGAATACTCTACTCTGGAGTAAAATCTCTTGCAATCATAAAAAAGGTAGTTGATATTAATGATAAAAAAGCATTAATCTTATGGTGTATATTTCTGTCCAACGTTGAGGTCATTCGCGGCAGAACAATTGCCTACTGGCACGTACTTCTGTATCATCTTATTGTTCCTAGTACGGATTTCCGTTTAGTCTTGTGTAATTGGAAAACAGTTAAGGATGTTGTTTTCTATGTACAAGTATTGCAAATGTTTGCAATAAAATTGGTCAAGGGCACTGTACTTGAAATGAAGAATGGAATTCATCACAACTAATTATATTGGCCAGCCATTCTGAAACGTTTCAATAATTCCACATATGACTACCCATAGAGACTCATTTTACCGTCATGGACTGCAGTTCCATACATTTTTAATTACCAATCTGTGTGACAAAAATCCTATACGTTGATTTCCTTTTGAAAACGTAACATATCCATGGGAAGTGGATGTTTTCCTTTGTATCTTAAATACAACCTCCAAGTTTCTATAAAGATTTAACCCCATTAGTTATCAGTTTTATTTTTCATTGCATTTCATCCGTTCCTATACTGTCTTAAAAAAGAAATAGAACGAACCACAGTGAAAACCTACATTAAAAATGGATGTCCCATATCACAGTGGATGTCGGCACGATAATGAACCTTCCTTGCTCTACGGCCATAAGTGTCGAGCATAGGCAAAATTTGTCACCTTTCACCGGCACTCTACCTCTCTATATATCAGGACCCGAAATCACCAGAAAAACTCGGTACTCAGCTCAAATATTTGTCCTTATTTTTTAACCAAATTCAAGTTAATTCAGAGTAAAATGCATTTCACCATGTTTATTTAGTATTTACATCATAGTAATAAGATATTAGTAACACTTTGTGTTTCTCCGTGGTATTTACTTATTCAGGTCCAAAAAGTGAATTGAGCATTTACTCAAATCTTGAGTATCATACTCAATGTCTTCATCAATAATTCTGGCTGCTGCTTGTTGATTTGATACAAACTATTACTGATATTTGAATGATATGATATAAATGCACATGTTAAAAAGCATTTAACACTTTATTTACCTATAATTATTTCGAAAATAAGGAAAAACAGTAGAGCTGAGTACTGAGTTTGAGATTGAGTTTTTCTGGTGATTTCGGGTCCTGAACGATTTTTCAATGGGATGTTAAATAACAATTCAACCTATCAACCAATCATGATTTTGATGCGAAAATGTAGCAATGAATATCCGAAACTTCAGTCCTACAGCATACGGAAGGTTGGGAACGACAACAGTCTCAATATGAAAACGAATGCAAATTTGAAACGAAATGAGACCAGGGATCTGGAGGACTCGTTACTTCCTTGCTTATACCTTTTCACTGAAATGGAGACATCACCAAATGCCAGGGAAAGGCTTCATATTTTAGCCCATGATCGGTAGGCATACAAATGGTCATTGAGCAGTAAGGTATAGGGGACTACTGAATGTCTAGATTGAAACGAGACATCTAATTGTTATTGTCTCATCGGAAGGAAAGGCAATTAGATAAAGTGTCGCAACTACTAGTATCACATCGCCAAATTAAGGGCAGCGTGAATATACTTTGAACAAGCTATTGGTTTATACAGTCTGACCGGTATACCAAAGTACAACTTTGTCATTCTGCTACTTGCGAGCTGTACATAGATGCATTACATTTCTACTTAGCGTATCAAGTAGCTACCCCCACGGTTGGCGAATCTCTTAAACATGAATATCAATTTATACTTATTATCTAGTAGTTGCTAATTTACTTTTTTTCCCCTAAACAATTGTAGTATAGTCTTCTTGAAAATTATACAATTATGAATATCAGCGAAATGGAACTAATGTAAAAACCAACCGTGACAAGTAAGGTTTTTGGTCACTAAATTACGATACGCTGTGACATGATTTAACATGCGGTGTGACTCCTTAAAACCCTTTCCACACGCCGGGGCTACTTGTGTAGCCCCAAAGCGGTACCAAGTGCAGTTACTGGATAAAACCCAGTTTCTGAAATTAGAACGATTAGATTACTGTAAATCCAGTTTTATTCGCGAGAATTTTATTTTCGCGTAATTACGCGTATTCACTTACTCGCGAAAATAGAGTTTTCGCTAAATATTCTTATTTTAGATTAACATGCTCCGTGCAACATAACATTTAAATTTTACATACATACGCGCAAAAATATAGTGTAGCGAATAATTGCATGGCTACCGATTCGCCAAAATAAAGTTCCGCGAAATTTTCTGGATCTACAGTATTACCTCTTTTAGATATTGCGATCGAGATTCCGTCTCAAAGTAGGCTTCGGCACGTCAAAGAATCCTCACTGCACTTTGGCTGTAAGTTCTGAGCATAGGCAAAATTTGTCACCAAAAATCTCCATATGAGTGAGAGATTCTTGAGTAGGACATTAAACGATATCGCAGCCAACCCAATAGTGCGTATTAAATATCTATTGCTACAAAACTCGGCGATTATATTGATTGGATGTTAGAAATTATCTTCCCGCCTCGCAAGGACCAGAGGCATTGGCAAGCTACACATCTTATTAAATCAAGTCAGTTGAATTGGAAATTAACTAATATTATGGTGAACAAGGGATGATTACTCCTCCTAGGCACCTGATCCCACCTCTGGTGTGTCCAGGGGTCCATGTTTGCCTAACACTTTATATTGTAATCCTTACAGGAGCAATGAGATCGATCACTGTTCGGTACCATTGGCTTTTCGTGCGTATAATATTGTATTACTGTAAATCCAGTTTTATTCGCGAGAATTTTATTTTTCGCGTAATTAAGCGAGAGCACTTACTCGCCAAAATTAAGTTTTCGCTAAATATACTGATCTGATATAAACATGCATCAAACAACACAGACGTTTAACTTAAATGCACGCTCGCGAANNTCGATTCGCTAAAATAAAGTTCCGCGAAATTTTCTGGATTTACAGTATCAAGTACTATAAATTTTAATACACACATTTCAGGTTTTCTAAGAATGTTTTATTTTCTATAACCTGGCGTTGCTTGTCATGTTTCTTAGATTTGAGATTGAATTATGTATATTACATTTGACTCAATTAAAACTTTTCCGAATGTTTAATGTAGTCACCCCAGATGTCATGTTGCTGGAAGTAATTCGAATCAACTTTTACTGAAAGGTTATTCACTTCTAAGGCAGTCAAGATTTGCTGTTTGACAATCAGATTACTTTAACCAGCTTGAAATGTATGTCTTCTTCGTTTTTTTGTCTTCACATGTATTGGTGTTTTAGGCCAAAATTACTTCTGATATATCATTGTACATATATATTCAAATTGAGTCAGGCTTTAAAGAATGGATTCTCTTTAAAACCACCTTACATTTTGTGATAGTTTTGATCAATATTTTAGAGATTTATGAGGGACTAGTATCACTCTTGAGTCTATTGAGGTCATTACCCCATGTTAAGTGGTGCTCCTTAAGGTCTCTAGTTTTACGCGTGCCAGGTTCACATAAGTCAAAAAGCTACGTGTAAAATGTGTGATGGTCTCAATAAAGTTCAGGCGAACTCCTTGTCTTGTCCCATGATCCTTTGCACAACTCTACAATGCAGCGCAACGGATCATCGACAAGAATCCGGCTGTTGTTAGAGCTATGTATGTTCAGAGCATAGGCCAAAAGTACCTTACAATGTAGGTAGAGAATACGATTTCCCTTCACACTTATAATAAAATTGGAGAAACAAGAAAATGAAAAGATATAGCCATGTGTATTTTGAAAATTGATCCATGTAAAATGTTTAGATTTTAGATCTTCATATTTCAAATGATTATCAGTTAAATCTGTAACAGTCAAACTAGTACTAGACGACAAGTTTTGAATTCACCAATCACAGACTGTCAGAACAGTGGTCTTAATCATGGAGAAATAGTCTTCATAGAGAAGACGACTGGTGTCTTCTTCAGGACCCAGTTGCACAATGCATTATTAAATTAACTTGCAGTTAGCAACTAACGACAAGTTAAAATTTTAGCTTGTAATCTGCTAACTATATAGTTTAACGGCAATGCAGAATTGTTTAATTAGTTGATTACGAGTTTGTATCTTTTCTCTTCAAAAATGAGACCAGCCTTATCGGCCCATATGAGGTACTTTGGACAAATTGATATTTTTGTCTACTGTAAATCCAGTTTTATTCGCGAGAATTTTATTTTTGCGTTATCACGCGAGAGCTCTTACTCGCGAAAATAAAGTTCTCGCTTATTATACTAACCTGAAATAAACATGCATCATATATCACAAACGATTATACTTAACATTCACAGGCGCAAAGATATGGTGTCGCAAATAATTGCATAGCTACCGATACGCCAAAATATAGTTCCGCGAAAATTTCTGGATTTACAGTATATTTAAGCATAATTCCTAAACGTAAAACTAAAGATTTACTTTTATACGTCACGTGGTTGCAGAGTTATACCCATTTCTATGTTCCATTACGTAGCACCATATTTGGGCACAAAATCTCATGGCGGTCACAATTATGAATTGAATCGAGATAACAAAATCATAGGTAACCTATCTAAACTCAAGTCTTTAACCTGAATTGGCGTTTTAACATTAATTTGAATATCTCTGTCTTCTATGGAGCAAGTGATTATTTTTTTCCCAAACGTTAAATCTTTAACCACAGAAGAAAACAACGACGACAACCACATTTTTTTTTTCAAATTTCGTACAGTTTATTTTGATACTAGCGTGCAAAATATTTACAGATACGACTCCTAATGCAGGCGATGAACTTGCTGGGAATATGTTCCTTCTTGTTAAAGATTCTGATTTTGCAATTCGAAAATTATTGACTATATTTCGTAATTTTTCGTTCCAGACTATTTTCGCCCTTTTACAACTACAAACATATTCGCCTGGTCTTAAATTCGTGCTTTATTACTACTGTATCATAAGTGGCATGAATGTATATGGATATTTCACATATGTAGCTTTCATTGTATAAATGTCTCCAAGCATAAAAATCCTATAAAAGGAAAAAGAAAAGGACCGAAAATGAATTAATGCAAAAATTTCAAGACCACGAAAATTTACAGGTATTCAGTTTGTAGACTGCATATATAAAACCTCATCGCCGATATTTTTTTCAAGCTTGGCATTAGTTAGTTATGCAGTATGGTGAGCTCGTCAGATTTCAATTTCACATATATATGCTGAACTATAACCACTCATCTGTCGCCATATGTCTCCCCACTTGTAATTAGAAAAGGACTTTTTCATTCCAATGTGATCCTGTTCGCCGTTATATGAGTTTGGTTGTCCGCTATACCAAGGGAGGTAAGTCATTCTTGAACCATCATCAAATTCCCAGACTCCTTCTGTATTATCATCTCTTCCCTGTATGATTATTTGTGGGTCACCAAACGATTTTGTTTCTGCAAAAGATGAGTACAAGACGTATTTCAACGTTAAGCGAATCAAATTAATAAAATAGATTTATATTTCACATGATCGAACGACAATATATCTTACTTACTATTACATTTTGCATCGAATACTGTGTACTGTATATAGAGAAATTTTCGCCCTCGTTTTATTTTCGCCTTTTCGCTCTCATCCTCAATGTGCGAATTATAAAATGTGCGAAATCAAAATGGTAAAATTCATCGAATAGAATTTTGACGAGACCGGGCGAAATTAAAACAGGACCAAAATGTTTGCAGTTACAATAGAGCAAAAATAACAGGGGTGAAAATAACCCTTTATGTAGTATCTAGAATTTCCATTGCCGTATGATTTTGCCATTTCGTCCTTAGATGAGAAAGCGAAATTAAAATGAAAGCGATATATCAAAACTTTAATGAAACATTGACAATAATTTGATAAAGGGCAAATATAAGGATAGCGATAAAAATCGTGGAACGGATAGAATAAATAGAATAGAAATAGTAAAACTCGATTAATATAATGAATGATTCCGTGTCATATGATAGGGTATCACGTTTTCCACACAATATCATCTATGAGAAGCATTACCAGATTCTGATAATATAGATTTAGAAGAATAAGAATGTCTTTTATTGACTGACAAATGGCCAATACTCAAATGTACCCCCAAAATTAGAGAAGTGTATCAAAAATAATTGATATTGAAGACAAACAACTTGTTATCAGTATCAAACAAATTATTGTGATGTGTTGCACAACGTCTTACGTTGAGGGTAGTAATGTCAAATTACTTTCAGAAAATGAAACTTTTAAGCTAATAGTCAAATTTTCTTATTCAACATTGAACAGTATTTCCCTTTAACACAATATACAATTTTTCCATTTGTAAATGTCCATTTTGTATGTATAGTATTCCATTGTAATTTGTTTCCAATTGCTACATGTGCGTGGTTCAGCTCAATGGTCATAAGTGCCAAGCAAAGACCATATTTGTCGACAAATATGGTGGCGTCTCTACGTGAGTGAAAGATTCTTGAGTAGGACGTTAAACAACAATACAGTCAACTGTTACAGGGTTCTTTGAATCTCATCTAATAAAGTGAAACAGATATGAAGATCGTGTTTCGTGTTTGTATTGGAAGTCTATCAATTGGCAAACTCAAGGAACAATGCTATGCCTTATTCAGGTATTTTATTGAATATCAGGTTTAACCTAACTCGGGTACCAGAGTTCTTATTCAGAGCACCGTTCATACTGATACTGGCAATTACATGGAAAATCAAGCCTGATATGCATAATTATCACGTGATTAAGAATCATACAGCGACATCTATTGGATGAATAGAAAACAATAAATAAGAACGATAATCAATAATATTTACAATAATTCAAAACATGAAAAGTCCATATATACAAAAAGTCCGTTACACAACAAACCAAGTTACTCTTGCATAGTGTCCTGATTGGCTGGAGGACTAAAGGTAGATGAATTATACCTTACCTAGAAATTTGATGACGACCTGATGCTTCTCGTAGCCGTCGATCTTGATCAGATCGGCTCCGTCCGTTTTACAACTCTCAGTGAACTTAGTCACATTGATGTCAGGAAATCCATACGCAAATTTTAGGCATACGCTGATCACTGCATCTTGTTGAAACGAATACCCTGTATGCTTCTTGCATTCTGAAATCAGATGATGCCTCACCATTAATTTTTCACTTTTACAATTGATGATTGAGATGGAACATGAAAACCACAAATACTAAGGTATCAGATCGTCAGCAGAACCAGGAGGCAATATAACCACTTCCCTACGTATTATGACGTCACGGTATTTCATCCTTTTGCGTAATTTATTTGTGGTAAACAAAATAATTTTAGCGATGCGCTGTCAACTTCGTATCATCAAGTCGGTAAAGAATATTATTGGAAGAGTTTGGTAATTATTGGACAAACATGGGACCTCTGACAAGTGGTGGGATCAGGTACCATGGAAGAGTGAGTATCCCCCTTAAAAGTATTGTCATTTCCATTGTTCTATAATCTGTGGGCTCAACAGCACATATGTTCCAGCGTGGCTAGAATGGACCACATGAATCGAACCGACAAGTTTGAATCTGAGCTGGAAGAAACCATCTTGATTAAATGCTTGGATCTAATTTTGTCAAGACTATAATAGATTAAGAAGCAAATTAATATTTATATGATATAATCGGAACCCCGAACGGGATTGAACCAGTGTTTGAAAGAAGTCAACATCCTCTGCCGGAATCTCGTTGCATTGAGGTCATGAATCAACTCCTGAAGGCAATTCTACCAGCACTCTAATATAAACATATATCCTTCTTTGAAGAAATAGTGCTTCACACCCTGAAAAGATTTACATACAGCTAGATAAACACACATAAATGCTATCTTTAAGTTTGCCGGACTTCGTAATAATGAAAAACTGATGGTCAAGAACATCGATCAATCTCATAACAGAAATTCAGAGTTTTGCAAACATGGACCACTCGATATACCGCGGCTTGGATCAGGTGTCTAGGAGGATAAGCATTCCATGTTGACCGGTTACAACCGGTGAGTCCAATAAGTAAACGATCGGTGTGAAGAACGGCCTTATAATTATTATGAATCAGACAGCATTCAACCTAATAGTTGTATGTAAGGACAAAATAGATCATTATGAAGGCCATATCATTTGCAAAATGCTGTTGAATAAACTCTGCCTCTTCGGAATATAAAATCAGAACTTAAAAATATATTTTCTTAAGACATGTTTGATACTAGATAATCAAGTTAAGATTAAAAGCTTTGGCACGATGCTTGGCAAGATTATCAAGGAAACTCATGTTCTATGTATGGATGATAGGAATGAATTATAAAACGTTAATAAATCTTGGAAATGATGGTGGGGATCTGTCAGTGATATCCCGAGAAATAAAGCTTACGTGAGAGGAAGATCCTTGACTAAATAGGGAGAGTCACTGGCTGGGATGATGAAAATTGAAGAAGCCTTCGTGAGCTCGATGCCGCCATTTTGCATCGAAAATTACATTGAGAGTGCTGCTATACATCAATAAAATAAACATAAAGTAATGTGCGAAAGCAGTCAAAGCACAAATGATCTATTGTAGACTCATATGACTTACGGGGCCGCCGTGACCGGGTGGTTAGCCTGTTCGACTTCGAATCGAAAGGATCTTGGGTTCGAATCCGCACAGCGCCACGCTGCGGTCGGCCATCCCTGTCTTTCGGATGAGACCGTAAAAACCGAGGTCTTGTGTCATAGTAGGTGTTGGCACGTTAAAGAACCTTTCCTGCTCTACGGCCATAAGTGCCGAGCATAGTCAAAATATGTCGCCCTTCACCGACACACGGTGACATCTCCATATGTGTGAAAAATTCTTGAGTGGGACGATAAACAACATTACAAGAATAACAACATCAACAGATATTACTCACCGTTTTCTTTGCACTTGAAGTCATCAACAGCACAACCCGTGTCAATCGGGTCTGTCCCAAAAGCAATGTTGCTAACAGACCTAAGTAACTCTTGGAGGGCTGCTAGCGTCTTCAGGTTTTGTCGTTCTATTTCATCAATTCTCCCCATCTGAGCTTCCATCAACTTAGTCACATTACGAATCATACCCTCCTGAGTTTGCGAATCAGCTGTCATTTGAGATAATCTATCTGTGATTCCCGTATAGAAATCTTTTGGTTTGATTTGTATCGAGGTTCCATTTTTGTTTGAGGACTGCTTGTATCCTGCCGTTTGCATTGTGCACATATTCAAATTCATCATCATCTCGTTGTAGTTTCTGGTATTTTCGTTCTTTGATTCTGTAAGAGCATCACGTAACCATGTATACAAGGAAGAACTGCCTGCGGGTCCTCCAGGTCTCGGCAGTACTTGACAATCCATAAACTTTCCAAAACTGATAAAAACTATACACAAAATCAACATTTTGATGCAGTTGAAATCATTAATGTTTTGGCAGAATCAAACTGTCTCGTAGGTTCTTGTCCAAAAAGAGATATAAACCTGTCCCTATATAAATTGTAGGCTTCCACAATTTTATATTCCGCTGTAAGAAATTGTAGCAGATTTGAAACAGCTTCAAAGTACATGCACGCAGAATATATATCATTATTTGCGAAATGTTCGGTTCAAGAGGGCACTTGAAAATCCAAGTGGAAAAACTGTCTAATTAGAATACGTAGACAAAAGAAAGCGAATTCAGATCCAAACCACTTGACAATTCATAATGTCCAACATCTCTAAGTGACGGAAACAAGTAAAGCTACCACGTTACAATGAGTCGACTTCGTATGATTTTATCTATAGTCATAACATAGAATTAGGTCAGCATAACGATTGCTCGGTAATGGTTAAGCGGAAATCTATGCAAAGGACTTTGCGGTATTTCACTGTAAAGGGTAAAATCCTTAGCAATTGTCTTAAATTGCGAAGTATACGTTGCTGAAATAACATTAAAATGTGACAATCATGTTGAAAGTAATTTGTGAAGAGTCATTGGGTCAAGGCTTTCGAATAATTTTTTTTTTGAAATCGGTGATAGGAAATATTTTGGCGCGAATACATGGAAAAATAAGGTTTTTTAAATTTGACCTTTCCTGCTGACTTTATCCTTGACTTGACCTCACTGAAACTTGGTGGGTGTTATTTCTAGACATGCCCCATCTATCTAAAGAAGAATTTTTAAAATCGGAGACAAAAAGTTTTTTGACCCTAGGAAACCTAAGTCGATAGCCTTAGATTATTTGGGGCAAAAAAAACTTTTTGTCTCCGATTTTAAAAATTCTTTTTTTATTTGAAAGGTCAATCCTTCAAACCACAGGATCTGATGTTTGGGTGACCTTGGACTATTAATAAGGTCACAGTGAGGCTTCAAAGTGACCCCTGAGACCAACTTTTTGGGTCAAACATTTTGTTCTCTCCGATTTCAAAATTGTTTTTTGCATATGATAACTG